>JAJOOR010002091.1:0-128467 GCA_036250505.1 Solanum acaule | reverse complement strand
ATATATTAAAGAACATAGATATTATAGAATTAAAACGAATAATATGGGAAAAGATATTTGAAGAAGAAGAAGAAGAATTAATGAATCAACTATGGTACGAGATAGATGAAATTCCAGAATTCAATTTAAGTGATTTAGAAATTCAATATTTAGATTAATGATAAATCAAGAATATTTAGAGTATTGGCAACAAACTATAGTAGATATTACTTTGTTAAGTAATCTGCTAAAAGAAAATACAGAAATATTCAAACAAACGCATGATATACAATACATATAATATATATTGGAAAATATAAAAGAAATTATAAGGTTAATACCTTTGGAAAAAATATATTATGAAAAAATGTATTTATAGTAAGGAACCCCCCCTCCCCCCCCCCCCCTCCCCCCGCCAAAATTGGTATCAGAGCTAGATAGTAAAAGAATCAAACAAAAGATAGAAATACCAGGATTTTATGCAAGGAAACGAGTCATTGGAATAGCTACAATATTAAATGAATTATCAACCAATTATTTAAGTGGAAATTCAGTATGGAGTTATTACGCAAGAGAACAAACAATGATATATTCAAATTCCAGAGAAACCAGAGAAGCAGATATGGAAGAAATACGTCAGTGGATATTAAGTCTACTAAAACCAGAACAACAACCAACTACAAGAGCTATACGAAGAAGTTTTATTACACTAGAGATAATGAAAAATTATTACAGAACAATTGGACACAAATACCCAGACCATCAATGCTCAAAATGTTATGGCGAAGATAATGTGATTCCAGCTGTCAATCTAGAGTAAAGAGGCCGACAAGATAAAAAGAAAAATCTATGTTCAGACAAAGCTAGTGGAAAACCCTTTATGTAAAGAAAATAATTAGTGGATAGCTTTATGTAAAGTAGTAGTAACGTGTACAAAAGTAAACAGTACTATAGATGTAAAGTAACTATAGTATAGATTAAAGTAACTTTAGTAGAGTTACTTATATGTATATATATAGGAGAGCCAGAAGGCAACATAAGGCAAGACTTTCTTGACGGAAAGCAAAGCCTCTTTGTAAACACATTACTCTCAATAAAAATATATCAAATTTTAAGCTAAAGCTATGGATCAAAATATTCCAGATATTTCACAGGTATATACATTTATGATTACGCACAGCTAAAATTTATTAATTCCTGAATATCATAGCATAATTAAATAAGTTTATATTAGTTATTATTACTAGAATTATTTAAGCATGCTTTTTAGTTTGTTAACATGAGGAAAAAAGGAGAAACTTCCAGACTATGCCATCCTAAGGTTGAAACCATAGGCAAGGAGGCCGTAAGAGGTGTAAACAGAGTTGAGGCGCTGTTAGGAAAAAAGTACCTTTGAAAGTACGATGTTAACAGTGACAGAAAAACATGTTAAAATAATCTAGTTTATAGTAATCTAATATAGATCATTTGTTATGCATATGGTATAAGGGAATTAGGATTTAAATAATCATGAATATCTTCTTACATGATGAAATGATATTAGCTTATAAATTACTAATCTTATATATATTAAAGAACATAGATATTATAGAATTAAAACGAATAATATGGGAAAAGATATTTGAAGAAGAAGAACAAGAATTAATGAATCAACTATGGTACGAGATAGATGAAATTCCAGAATTCTATTTAAGTGATCTAGAAATTCAATATTCAGATTAATGATAAATCAAGGTTGCTTTCTATGGTTGGGTTCTATGGATTGTAAGCGGTCCTACAAGCCGTAGACAAGTTTTGTCATGGGTTGGCCAAAATATTAGGCTTCTAAACTTTTCTACGGTTAACCAGGATGGTCCGTCAAAAGTCCTATGGGCCGTAGGTCCAAACCGTTGAGACTTTTGACATTTATTTCATAGGGGCTTTTGGGTCTTTTTCTAATTGTTGTAAGCCTATACTATGTCAATTTTGCTTCTATCCTAAGCCCTATATAAAGATTTTAGGTCCTACACTACTCTACTTTAAACCCATTCTCCTAATTCCCCAAAACCCAACAAATGTTTTTTTCTTATATTCCCTCTCAACCTAAGGAAGAAGAATAAGAAGCTAGGGCTCATTTAAGGGAATCAATTCACCATTCATATTAGGCTTTGAGTATCAAGATATATGGGTATTCACTCATGGAGTTCATTCCTCAATGAGGTCCCCAAGGTTTCAATTAGTCAATTCAATTTCAAATCGATCAAGTTAGGGTTTCAATTCAATCTTTATTGTTCCCTTCAAAGAATTATTTTATTGATTAATCCATATCTTCTAATGCATGGATTGAATTAATTACATGATTTTGAGTTTAATTTACATGAACCCATGAATGATCCATGATTATTATTATCAAACATTATGAAGCTTAGGAACTATGAATTCTGAATTAATGAAGATATTCATACTTTTATGAAATTCAGGTAAATGAATTGAGGATGCTTTGAGAGGGATGTATCAATGTTATTGTGAATGGTTTGCTCACATACTTCTATCGTCATAATTGTGAAAGATATTTTTCGCATATTGATTCACATTGGTGAAAGATTTTCTCATCTATGGTGAAAGGTATTGATCATTCTCTGTCATTTTTTATAATGATATTTGATTTTGTTTTCTGATTCAATAGGGATTTTGACTTAGCACCGAGAGGGCTTTGAGGTGAACCCTCAAATAGGGTAGTCTCTAATAGAAACCTCTAGCCCCAAATATGTGCCCCCGTAGGATTGTCTTAAATGACGTAGCTAGTGGATCCACTTTAGCAAAATATGATGTGTACTAGCTCTACCTCGGCAAGTAGAATCCCCTTCTTTTGGTATGAGGGATATACCGAATTCAAAGACATTGCTCTCATGGTCTTATTGTCGGTTAAAGCTAATATCCCACAAAATGATATATTATATTTCTTCAAAGCTTTCTTAGGACTCTTATTTTAATTGCTTTGACAATGCTTTATGATTTTCATGTACTTCATTCTTTAAACTTTCAAATGTTCAAATGGTGGTCATGCATTACATGTTTTAAGTTATTCATGCTACCATGCCTTTTTTATGCATATTTCCCCATAATTAGTATATATCATCTACTAATTCATACTTGTGCCTACATTGTTTTATTAATAAAGTGTCTGACGCTCCTACCTCCCACACTCATGGCTAGTTCATTATTCTAATTGATTGTAGAGTGGGTGAGCCCTCATGTTTTGAGGACCGAGACACTTTTATTTGTTTTATATTTCTTTGTTTTTTGATGATCTATGTGGTGTATGGGTTACGTCCCAACTACTCCTTTGACATTTAGATATCTTTTTGATACTATGTTAGACATCCGCTTTTTCAAACTCTTTTATAATATAAGATTGTTATTTTTAAAATATTTACTTCTATTATCTTGAATGATGTATGATAAGTGTCTTGTGTAGGGATTTTCGGGTTCTATATGCTATGTTACACCTACGGTATACTTTGGATCGTGACAAATTTGGTATTCAAAGCACGAAGTTTTGAAAGGTCCCGGGATGTCTCACAAACCACGTCAAGTAGAGGCTTGTTCATGATTGTGATCGCGCCACATTTATGAATAGGAAGTTATAAGACATTTACGAAATTCTACTTCTTTCATTATTCTAAATTCATGTGATTGAGTTTAACTCTACATGTATCTCTTAATCCTTATCCGATGTTTTTCACGACATTTCCCCTCAAAGAGCATACGTGAGAAGGAATGTAAATGAGAAAGTGGAACAAGAAGATCCTCAAGTTCCGGCCAACCCTTTGGCTAAGAAAGTGACCAATGTAGAGTTACAAGAAACTTTTCAGATTTTGGCCCAAACTATGTAGGCTCAAGCCAATAGGGAGGTTGTGGTCTCTGTGAACCAAAAATTTGGGTACGGTAGAACCTAGAGTGAGGGACTTCACTAGAATAAATCCCTCAGGGTTTCTTGGTTCCAAGGTTGAGAAAGATCCTCAAGAGTTTATTGATGAGGTGTATAAGGTTTTGATGATCGTGGGAGTGATACCGATGGAAAAGGTGAAATTGGACTCTTATAAACTTAAGGGTGTTGGTCAAGTTTGGTTCAACCAAAGGAAGGAACGTAGAGCGGCTGATAAGGGTTCTCTTGATTGGAAGTAGTTTAAGGTTGCTTTCCTAGATAGGTTCTTTCCCCTTGACATGAGGGAGCAAAAGGTACTTGAATTCATCAACTTACGTCAAGGATATATGAGTGTGAAGGAGTATGTGTTCAAGTTTATTCAATTGGCTAGATATGCTCAAACTATGGTTATCGACTCTAGGGTAATGTTGAGTAAGTTTGTTTAAGTGTGTTTCAAATGGTGGTTATGGAATGTCGTACCTCCATGCTTATTATGGAAATGGAAATTTCTCTTTTAATTATTTAAGGTCAACAAATGGAAGAGGAGAATCTTAAGGAAAAGTCTAGGGAGGCAAAGAGAAAAAAGACCGATCATGGTGACTGGTTACATTCAAGGTCTAATGGACATGGTCACTCTAAATTTTGAAAAACAAATCCGATCAAGGTTACTATAATGATCTGGCTCCAAAATTTGACAAAGAAAGGGTTTCTAATGTCACGCCCCGAGCCTACACCGCGGACGTAGTGGCACTCAAGAACCATTGTTGGTCCCAAGTGAACCCTTGACCTGACTTACTCAGCAGAAGACTATATGCATATTTATAATAATCAAAAGCACTGTACTCAATTGAATAATAAAATACTAAGAATTCTTAAAATTCAAACATTCAACTTGGCCAAATGGCAACTCAAGTCTTAACATAAGAAATGATAATGTAAAGACAACTGAACTATTAACTGTCTATGAAGCCTCTAAAACAAAGAGTGATGTTCAGACAAGACCCACAATCATCCTAACAATGAAATATATACTGAAAGCGAAATAAAAGTAGTCCTCCGGAATGCCAAGAGGGTCACCAACAGACTCTGAACTGTCCACTGGATCAACGATGAGCTGGATGCCGATCCTAGTTACATGTATTTGCATCATAATAAGATGCATGCCAACTGGCATCAGTACATTAAATGTACGAATATGCTAGTTGGAATACTAAACACAACTTAAGCTTGAAAAGAAACTGAAAGGAAAACTGAAAAACCTACCTGACTCAACTCAACTCAACATAACTGAACTTATTTCAATATAAAGCAGTTTAAAACAAGTGCAATATAAAGAAAAGTTGCTTAAAACATGATGTCAACTCTGTGTAATTGAAAAGATACACTAAAACTCTGAAATGTATGTAAAAATACAAATAACTGTGTTTATAAGAATACAATTAACTTATATGGGAGTTTCTCTAACCGACAACCATCACTTAAGAGCTATAGTGATGATACAACATTTTACCTCACGCTGCCAAGGCATCCTATACCTTGCCAAGGTTATAGGACCTGAACTACTAAGTGGATCCACTAGTCTATACTAAAAAGCACTAAGGGTTCATATAAAAAGTATGACCCTTTTCTATCCATGATGGCTACATGGTTTATGGGGGCTGTGGGTTCTTTGAACTCTCCCCCATATCGGTGCTCATTAGCACTCCCAAAATATGATACTAGCTCTTTATGTTTAAAAACATAATTCTTTTGTGATTTGAGATTAGTGCTCAAAAACTTAGCTCAAAGGCTATCTTGGAAATCAAAGTTTGCCCTCTTGGTTCATTTAGAAAGCGATTACTCTTTTCTGAAATCTAGCCCAAAGGCCCTTTGGAAATCTAGGTTTCCTTTCTTGTTTAAATGTGAAAATATTTTAAACCCTTTGGGAATACATATTCCCCATATACTTTTGAAGAAATGAACTTCAAGCTTTTCTCTTTACTCTTTACTCAACTAGACCTTTAAGTCTTAAAACAAAGTTAAAACATTTGAAGAAAAGACTTTTGAAAAATTCTAAGAACATCTCTTGACTTTGATCTTAACTGCTCTTGACTTGACTCTTAACTGGTCCTTGAATTGAATTATGGATTCAAGTATTTTGATTTGTGAATGGAAAGATCTCATAATGTTTAAGAATGATTTAGATGGCTAAACATGAGTAAAGACAAAAAATCAATATTTGAGGGTGGGTCCGCGACGCGGAGACATTTAATTTTTTGGTTCTGAAAACAACTTTTGTGGCAGAACGGTTCGTGACCGCTCTGCGACGTGGAACGACTTTTCCCAAAACTGGGGATCAGTTCTGTGACACGGAGGCACCTCCAAATTTCGATCGATCAAATCTTCTTCTTCTTTTGCAGCTCTAAACCCCCTAAACTCCATGAGTTCTTTCCCGAAACACTTAGAATCGATTTTATGTTCAAAGTACATCAGATTCTACTCAAAATCAAACCTAAAATGTGAATCAATCTCAAGAAACTCAAATCAACACAACCCACAAGAATTCAAACGAAAATTTATCAAGAACTCAAGGATTTACTTTCAAATCTAATAACTTCACTGAAATTGAATCATGATTGGCGCGTGGGTGAACTAACCCAATGATATGTGAACTCACATCTAATCTCGACGAATCTTGAACGTTCTTCTCCTTTCTCCTCTTTTCTCCTTTCTCCAAGCCCTAGCGTGAAATTCACCTTTCTAAAACTGACTGAAATAAGACTTTACCCAAATTTAAACTCCTAAAAATGAATTAATTAAGTTGGGTAAGGAAAAGACCAAACAGCCCTTCAAAAATCCAGATTTTATCTTTCCTAATTCCAATGGCCCAATTTCCAAAGGGCATAACTCACTCATAAACACTCCGAATCGCGCAAACTCAGCGGCGTTGGAAAGATAATTCCAAGATATTTCCTACCATATCTGGAAGTACCTCTAACTCATCCTGATCTAAAAGTTATGCGTTTGAAGTTGGCCAAAACTCAACTTTTCCTAACTTTAGACAAATTTCCAAATTTTCATTATTTCTTAAAATGACTATTTTCAGTTCTTAGCTTCTTCTTAGGTATTTCAAATTGCGAGATGTTACAATATCTCCCCATTGGGAACATTCGTTCTCAAATGAGATTACTTCTTACTAGGCTAAGGATGGTAACATCAAGTTCCAACACCGAACAAGCAATGCAAACAAATAACATGATCACTCATAATTTAAAGAGTACTAGGAAGAGAATTAGTACCTTGGTCTGCACTTTCTCCAGACTCAAAGAGATGTGGTTATCTTTTCTTCATATCCTCCTCAGCTTCCCAAGTAGCTTTCTCAACGAATTGGTTCCTCCAAAGGACTTTGACTGATCCTACTTCTTTTATTCTCAACTTGTGAACTTGGCAATCTAGAATCTAAACAACAATATCCTCATAAGGTAAGATTTCATTTATCCCAATTTTTTCAATTGGTATGATCAATGAAGGATCACCCATGCATTTCTTCAACATGGATATGTGAAACACCAGATGAACCGTGGCTAACTCTTGTCGTAGCTCCAACTCATAAGCTACATTGTCAATCCTCTTGGATATTCGATAAGGTCCAATATACCGGGGACGAAGTTTCCCCTTCTCGCCAAACCTCACAACACCCTTCATGGGTGAAACTTTTAGATATACCCAATCATCTACTTCAAACTCTAACGCCTTTCTCCTAACATCAGTGTAGGATTTCTGACGACTATGTGCTGTTTTCAACCTCTCTTTAATCACCTTTACCTTCTTCATAGCTTGATGGACTAAATTTGGCCCTATCAACCTTACTTCAAGCCATCTAATAGGAGATCTGCATCTTCTCCCAAAAAAATCTTCATAAGTAGCCATCTGGATGCTCGAGTGGTAACTATTGTAGTAAGCAAACACAATGAGAGGTAGGTGATCATCCCATCTCCTTTTTAAATCAATCACACAAGCCCTCAACATATATTCTAAGGTCTGAATAGTGCACTCTGCTTGTCCATCAGTTTGAGGATGAAAGGCAGTACTTAAGTTCACCTTTGACCCAAAACCTTTCTGAAAAGATTTCCAGAATTGTGCAGTAAATTATGCACCTCTATCTGAAATAATGGAAACTGGGACTCCATGAAGTCTTACCACCTCATGAATATATAACCTGTCATAATCCTCTGTTGAGTGGGTAGTCTTTACCAGCAAAAAGTGGGCTGATTTTGTCATTCTGTTGATAATCACCCAAATAGAATCATGTTGCCTGCGAGACCTTGGTAACCCTATGATGAAGTCTATGTTAATCATCTGCCACTTCCATTCCGGGAGTTCTATATTCTGAGCCAAACCACCGGGCCTTTGTTGCTCTACTTTAACTTGTTGGCAATTTGGAAATTTAGATACAAATTCTGCAATGCCCTTCTTCATACTATTCCAACAATACAGCTCTTTCAAATTGCGATACATCTTTGTGGAACCCGGATAAATGGAATATTTGGAGCTATGAGCCTCTTCCATGATCCTCTCTTGGAGTCCATCGACCATTGGTACACACAATCTACCTTGATATCTCAGTACGCCATCTCCCTCTTGTTCAAGAGCTAATACTTTTTGCTTATGAACATTTGCCTTCAATTCAAGAAAAATAGGGTCTTGGTTTTGCTTTGCTTTTACTTCTGACACAAATAATGATTCATCCCCATTCATCACCACTACTCCTCCTTCTATGGAATCTATAAGTCTGACTCGCAGGCGTGCAAGTCTATGCACATATTTTGCTAACTCTCTCTTTTATTCCTCAATATAGGCAGTACTACCCATAAACAACCTACTTAAAGCATCAGCATCAACATTAGCCTTACCTGAGTGGTAAAGAATACTCATGTCATAATCCTTGAGTAATTCTAACTACCTCCTCTGTCTGAGATTGAGCTCTTTCTGAGTGAATACATACCAAAGGCTCTTGTGATCATTGAAAGCATCCACATGAACACCATAAAGGTAGTGGCGCCATATTTTTCAAACAAATATTACAACAACCAATTCTAAATCATGGGTTGGGTAGTTGTTCTCATTAACTTTCAACTGTCTAGAGGCATAAGCTATAACTTTGTCATTCTGCATTAACACACAACCCAAACCAAGTCTAGATGCATCACAATAGACAACAAAACCTTGCGTACATTCTGGCAAGGTCAAAACTAGGGCGGTAGTCAACCTCTTTTTCAATTGCTAAAAGCTTTTCTCACAAGCTTCAAATCATTGAAAGTTAATTGTCTTTTGAGTCAATTTGGTCAAAGGGGACGAAATAGACGAGAACCCCTCTGCGAACCTTCTATAATAGCTAGCCAAGCCCAAGAAACTCCTAATATCAGTGGGAGATATGGGTCTAGGACAACTCTGCACTGCCTTTATCTTTTGGGTATCAACTCTAATTCCATCACCGGAAACTATGTGGCCCAAGAACGCCTCAAACTCAAGCCAAAACTCACATTTTGAGAACTTAGCATATAACTCCTTATCATTCAAAGTCTGAAGAACTATTCTGAGATGGCTAGCATGATCTTCTTCATTCCTTGAATAGATTAGTATGTCATCAATGAAGACGATAACTAACATATCTAAATAAGGTTTGAAAATTGTATTCATAAGGTCCCTGAATGTTGCAGGTGCATTAGTTAAATCGAACGACATGACTAGAAACTCATAATGACCATAACGGGTCTTGAATGTTGTCTTGTGAATATCACATTCCCTTACTTTCCATTGATGGTAGCCAGATCTGAGGTTTATTTTCGAAAAACAAGAAGTACCTTGAAGCTGATCGAAAAGATCATCAATTCTCAGAAGAGGATACTTGTTCTTGATGGTAACCTTGTTCAATTAGCGGTAATCTATACACATCCTAAGGAAAGCATCTTTATTTCTCACAAACAAGACTGGAGCACCCCAAGGTGAGACACTTGGTCGAATAAACCCTTTATCTATAAGGTCTTTGAACTGCTCTTTAAGCTCTTTCAACTCTGCTGGTACCATTTCATACGGTGGAATAGATATAGGACGAGTATCTAAAACAAGGTCAATGTCGAAGTCTATCTCTCTCTCAGGAGGGACTCCAGGAAGATCATTTGGAAAGACTTCTGGAAACTTTTTTACTATAGGAACTGACTGAATGGAAGGTATCTCAACACTAGAGTCATTAACTCGAACTAAGTGATAGATACAACCCTTAGAAACTAACTTCCTTGCCTTAAGGTACGAATTGAAACGACCCTTAGGCACTGCTGAACTGCTTTTCCACTCTAAGCCTGGCTCATTTGGAAACTGAAACTTGACAACTAGAGTTCTACATTCAACTGAGGCATAACATGCATGAAGTCAATCCATACCAAGAATGACATCAAAATCTACCATGTCTAACTCAACTAGATATGCCATGGTACTCATGTGATTGATGGAAATAAGACAATCACGATAGACTCTCTTTGCTAGAATAGACTCACCAACTGGTGTAGAAACACTAAATGGTTCACCAACTTTCTCAGGAATAACATCAAAATTCATAGCAACATAAGGAGTTACAAAAGATAAACTCGCTCCTAGGTCTAGCAGAGCATAAACAGTAAAGTCAAAGACTTGGGTCATACTAGTGACAACATCTGGCGAATCTACTTACTCTTAGCGACTGTTGATAGCATATAATCGGTTTGTTCCTCCGCCAATACCAGAAGTAGCCCCTCTAGCTGCATCTCTATCTGGTGAAGCAACTGAAGAAGACTGGGATCTATTTTCCCTATTACCATTTCCCTGCCTGTTCTTTGGACACTCTCAAATGAAATGCCCACTCTGATCATACTTGAAACAACCAGTTGAGCCTTCACAACAAGTAGCTGAATGGTTCTTACCATACTTGGCGCATGCGGAGGCTTACTACCCCCTTGTGCCATGCTACCCTGAGATAAGCATGTTTAGCTCTAAAATTCAGACTATTGTACTCACTTTTGTTCTTAGGTTCAAGTGCACTGGTAGATGATAGGGCAGGTCCTTTCTGTTTCTGTAGAAAGGATGACCAGTTGGCATTTCTCTTCTGCTGCCCGAATTCATTCCATGTCTTAGCTCTCTTGTTCTTAAACTCCTCTCTATCCCTCAACTTCTCTTCCTCTACCTGCTACACATAGACCATCAACCTTGAGATATCCATCTCACCTATCAGCATTGCGACCCTACCTTCTTTACTCGACAGTTGACCCAACCCAGTAACAAAGAAGTTCATTCTACCCCTCATGTTCGCAACCATTTCCAAAGCATAACGAGACAATTGGGTGAATTTCAACCCATATTCATGAACGCTTAGAGAATCCTACTTAAGTGTGAGGAATTCACGTACCTTGGCCTCTTTCAATTCTCAGGGAAAGAACTACCCCAAGAAAGCCTCCACAAAACAGGCCCAACTCGCAGGTCGTGCATCATCAGCTCTACCCCTTTCCACTAGTCAAACCAAGTCCTAGCGACATTCTTCAGTTGATATGCAGCTAGTTCAACTCTCTTATTATCAGCAACATGTATCACATCAAACACCTTTTTCAGTTCATCAACAATATTCTTTGGATCCTCAGAAGTGCTTGAACCAGTGAAATTTGGAGGATTCATCCTCAAAAACTCACGAATCAGCCTTTCCTTGTCGACCTCCTCTTTGTTGCCCAACCTGGTTAGTCACAGCTTGACTTACCATTCTTATGGCTTCAGTGAACTTAGCATTAGTAACTTCCCCTTGAGGTTGCACTTCAGGTACATTAGGTACCCCTTGCTCCTCGACATTTCTCCTAGCTGGACGAACTCTGATTGCTCTCCATGGAGGCATGATTATCTGAAAACACGCGCAAACACGAATTAGAAGAAAACTTTTTAGAGATCAACTCTAACGCTCGAAATTAGTGCGAAAGAAGTGAGAAATTTTTCTATATGTTGTAGCCTCCTAATTATAGATGTGGTGCGCTTCACACTAAAAACTAGGACTCAACAGACACGGCTTCATAGACTCCCTAGGACTCTTGAACTGTGTGCTCTGATACCAATTTTGTCACACCCCGAACCTACACCCCAGACGTGGCTAGCACTCTAGAACCATTTCTGGCCCCAAGCGAACCCTTGGCCTGGCTTACTTACTTAACGGAAGACAATATGCATATTTTAATAATAAAATACTGAGAATGCTTAACAGTGAAACATTCAACTTGGCCAAATGGCAACTCAAGTCTTAACATAAGAAATGATAATGTAAAGACAACTGAACTACTAACTATCTATGTAGCCTCTTAAACAAAGAGGGATGTTGGGACAAGACCCCCAATCATCCTAACAATGAAATCTTGAAAGAGAAATGAAAGGAATCCTCCAGAATGCAAAGAGGCTCACCAACAGACTCTGAACTGCTCACTGGATCAACGATGCACTGGATGCCTATCCTAGTTACCTTTATCTATATCATAATAAGATGCAGGCCAACAAGCATATGTACATTCAATGTACGAGTATGCGAGTTGGAATGCTAAACACAATTTAAGCTTGAAAAGAAACTGAAAGGAAAACTGACAAACCTACCCGGCTCAACTCAACTCAAAATAATTGAACTCATTTCAATATAAAGCAGCTTAAAAAAAGTGCAATATAAAGAAAAGTTGTTTAAAACATGAAATCAACTCAGTGTGTATGAAAACATATAGTAAAACTCTGAAATATATGTAAAAATACAAATAACTGTGTATATAAGAATACAATTAACTTCTATGGGAGTTTGTCTAACCAACAACCATCACTTAAGAGCTATAGTTATGATACTACATTTTACCTCACGCTGCCAAGGCATCCTATACCTTGCCAAGGGTATAGGACCTAAACTACTGAGTGGATCCACTAGTCTATGCTAAAAAGCACTAAGGGTTCATCTAAAAAGTATGACCCTTTTCTACCCAGGATAGCTACAAGGTTTATGGGGGCTGTGGGTTCTCTGAATGCTCCTCCATATCGATGCTCAATACTACTCCCAAAATATGATACTAGCTCTTTATGTTCAAAAATATACTTCTTCTGTGATTTGAGATTAGTGCTCAAAAACATAGCTCACAGGCTATCTTGGAAATCAAAGTCTCCCCTCTTGCTTCATTTAGAAAGCGATTACTCTTTTCTGAAAACTAGCTCGTAGGCCCTTTGGAAATCGAGCTTTCCTTTCTTGTTTAAATGTGACAACATTTTAAACCCTTCGGGAATACATTGTCCCCATATAATTTTGAAGAAATGAACTTCAAGCTTTTCTCTTTACTCTTTACTCAACTAGAATTTTAAGTCTTAAAATAAAGTTAAAACATTTGAAGAAAAGTCTTTTGGAAAATTCTAAGAACGTTTCTTGACTTTGATCTTAACTCTTGACTTGATTCTTAACTGGTCCTTAAATTGAATTATGGATTCAATGATTTTGATTAGTGATTAAAAAGATCTCACAGTGTTTAAGAATGATTTTAGATGGATAAACATGAGAAAAGACCAAAAAATCAATATTTGATGGTGGGTCCACGATGCAGACACATATTTAAATTTTTGGTTTCGAAAATAACTTTTGAGGCAGAATGGTCTGTGACCGCTCTGCGACGCAAAATAGAGGATCTGAACAGGAATCTCCTCAAAAGCTAAGTTATCCTTGATCCAAAAAATTTCAGCTGGTATGATCAATGAAGGATCGCCCATGCATTTCTTTAACATGGATATGTGAAACACCAGATGAACCGCGGCTAACTCTTGTGGTAGCTCCAACTCATAAGCTACATTGCAAATCCTCTCTAATATTCATTAAGGTCCAATATACCGGGGTCTAAGTTTTCCGTTCTTGCCAAACCTCATAACACCCTTCATGGGTGAAACTTTTAAATATACACAATCATCTACTTCGAACTTTAACGCCCTTCTCCTAACATCAGTATAGGATTTCTGACGACTCTTTGCTGTTTTCAACCTCTCTTAAATCACCTTTACCTTCTCCATAGCTTGATGGATTAAATCTGATGCTATCAACCCTGCTTCACCAACTTCAAACCATCCAATGGGAGATCTGCATCTTCTCCCTTAAAGAGCTTCTTAAGGAGCCATCTGGATGCTCGAGTGGTAACTATTGTTGTAAGCAAACTCAATGAGAGGTAGGTGATCATCCCAATTCCCTTTGAAATCAATCACACAAACCCTCAACACATATTTTAAGGTCTGAATAGTGCGCTCTACTTGCCCATCAATCTGAGGATGAAAGGCAGTACTTAAGTTCACCTTTGACCCCAAACCTTTCTGAAATGATTTCCAGAATTGTGCAGTAAATTATGCACCTCTATCTGAAATAATGTAGATTGGGACTCCATCAAGTCTTACCACCTCTTGAATATATAACCTGGCATAATCCTCTGCTGAGTGGGTAGTATTTACCGACAAAAAGTGGGCTTATTATGTCATTCTGTCGACAATCACCCAAATAGAATCATGCTGCCTGTGAGACATTGGTAACCCTATGATGAAGTCCTTATTAATCATATCCCACTTCCATTCCGAAAGTTCTATATTGTCAGCCAAACCACCAGGCCTTTGGTGCTCTACTTTAACTTCTTGGCAATTCGAACACTTAGCAACAAATTTTACAATGCCCTTCTTCATACTATTCCACCAATACACCTCTTTCAAATCACGATACATCTTTTTGGAACTCGGATGAATGGAATATCTTGAGCTATGAGCCTCCTACATGATCCTCTTTAGGAGTCCATCCACCATTGATACACACAATCTACCTTGATATCTTAGTACGCCATCTCCCCCTTGTTCAAAAGCTAATATTTTTTGCTTATGAACATTTGCCTTCAATTCAAGAAAAATAAGGTCTTGGTCTTTCTTTCCTTTTACTTCTGACACTAATGATGATACAGCCTCATTCATCACCACTACTCCTCCTTCTGTGGAATCCATAAGTCTGACTACCAGGCGTGCAAGTCTATGCACATCTTTTACTAACTCTCTCTTTTCTTCCTCAACATGGGTAGTACTACCCATAGACAACCTGCTTAAAACATCAGCAACAACATTAGCCTTACCTAGGTGGTAAATAATACTTATGTTATAATCCTTGAGTAATTCTAACCACCTCTTTCTGAGTGAACACATACTGAAGGATCTTGTGATCGGTGAACATATCCATATGAACACCATAAAGGTAATGGTTCCACATTTTTAAAACGAATACTACAACAGCCAATTCTAAATCATGGGTTGGGTAGTTCTTCTCATGAACTTTCAATTGTCGGGAGGCATAAGCTATAACTTTGCTATTCTGCATTAACACACAACCCAAACCAACTCTAGATGAATCACAATAGACAACAAAGCCTTGCGTACCTTCGGGTAAGTTCAAAACTGGGCGGTAGTCAATATTTTTTTCAATTCCTGAAAGCTTTTCTCATAAGCTTCAAACCATTGAAACATAATTGTCTTCTGAGTCAATTTAGTCAAAGGGGACGAAATACATGAGAAACCCTCTATGAACCTTCTATAATATCTAGCCAAGCCCAAGAAACTCCTAATATCAGTTGGAGATATGGGTCTAGGCCAACTCTACACTGCCTCTATGTTTTTGGTATCAACTCTAATTCCATCACCGGAAACTATGTGGCCCAAGAACGCCTCAAACTCAAGCCAAAACTCACATTTTGAGAACTTAGCATATAACTCCTTATCTTTCAAAGTTTGAAGAACTATTCTGAGATGGCTAGCATGATCTTCTTCATTCCTTAAATAGATTAGTATGTCATCAATGAAGACGATAACAAACATATCTAAATAAGGTTTGAAAACTGTATTCATAACGTCCATGAACATTGCATGTCCATTAGTCAAACCGAACGACATGATCAGAAACTCATAATGACCATAACTGGTCTTGAATATTGTCTTGGGAATATCACATTCCCTTACTTTCAATTAATGGTAGCCAGTTCTGAGGTCTATTTTCAAAAAACAAGAAGCACCCTGCAGTTGATCGATAAGATCATCAATTCTCGGAAGAGGATACTTGTTCTTGATGGTAACCTTGTTCCATTGGCGGTAATCAATATACATCCTAAGGAAACCATCTTTCTTTCTCACAAACAAGACTAGATCGCCCCAAGGTGAGACACTTGGTCGAATAAACCCTTTCTCTAAAAGGTCTTTCAACTGCTATTTAAGCTCTTTCAACTTTGTTGGTGCCATTCTATATGGCGGAATAGATATAGGACGAGTATCTGGTAGAAGGTCTATGACGAAGTCTATCACTCTCTCAAGAGGGACTCTGGGAAGATCATCTGGAAAGACTTATGGAAACTTTTTTACTATAAGAACTGACTGAATATGAGGTATCTCAACACATGAGTCATTAACTCGGACTAAGTGATAGATACAACCCTTAGAGACTAACTTCCTTGCCTTAAGGTACGAAATGAAATGATAATTATGCACTGCTGAACTACTTTTACACTCTAAAACTGACTTATTTGGAAACTGAAACTTGACAACTCAAGTTCTACAATCAACTGAGGCATAACAGACATGAAGTCAATCCATACCAAGAATGACAACAAAATCTACCATGTCTAACTCAACTAGATCTGCCATGGTACTCTTGTGATTGACGTAAATGGGACAATCACGATAAACTCTGTTTGCTAGAATAGACTCACCAACAGGTGTAGAAACACTGAATTGTTCACTAAGTTGCTCAGGAATAACATCAAAATTCATAGCAACATAAGGAGTTACAAAAGGTAAACTTACCCTTGGGTCTAGCAAAGCATAAACAGTAAAGTCAAAGACTTGGATCATACCAGTGACAACATCTGGCGAATCATTTTGCTCTTGGCTACTGTTGATAGCATATAAGTTGTTTGTTCTTCTGCCAGTACCGGAAATACCCCTCAAGGTGCAGCTCTGTCTGGTGGAGCAACTGAAGAAGACTGGGCTCTATTTCTCGCATTACCATTTCCTTGTCTTTTTTTGGACACTCTCGCATGAAATACCCGCTCTGACCACACTTGAAACAACTAGTGGATCCCTCACGAAAAGTACCTGAATGTTTTCTATGACACTTGGCGCATATAGGAGGCTTACTACCCCCTTGTGCCACGCTATCCTAATAATAAGCAGGTTTATCTCTGAAATTCTGACTATTGTACTCACCTTTGCTCTTAGGTCCAGGTGCACTGGCAGATGATGGAGCAGGTCCCTTCTGTTTTTGTAGGAAGGATGACCGGTTAGCATTTCTCTTCTGCTGCCTGAATTCATTCCATGTCTTAGCCCTCTTGTTCTTAAACTCCTCTCTATCCCTCAACTTCTCATTCTCTACTTGCTGCACATAGACCATCAACCTTGAGATATCCATCTCACCTATCAGCATTGCAGCCTTACCTTCTTTACTCAACAATCGAGCCAACCTAGTAACAAAGAAGCTCATTCTACTCTTCATGTCCGCAACCATTTTAGGAGCATAACGGGACAATTGGGTGAATTCCAACCCATATTCATGAACGCTTAGAGAATCCTGCTTAAGTGTGAGGAATTCACGTACCTTGGCCTCTTTCAATTATCGGGGAAAGAAACGCCCTAAGAAAGCCTCCTCCAAACAGGCCCAACTCACAGGGGGTGCATCCTAAGCTCTACCCCCTTTTCACTAATCAAACCAAGTCCTAGCGACATTCTTCTGTTGATATATAGCTAGCTCAACTCTCTGAGTATCAGCAACATGCGTCACATCAAACACCTTTTTCAGTTCATTAACAATGTTATCCGGATCCTTAGAAGTGATTGAACCAGTGAAATTTGGAGGATTCATCCTCAAGAACTCACAAATCCTTGAAGTGTCAGCCTCTCCTTGTCGAGCTCCTCTTTGTTACCCAGCCTGGTTAGTCACAGCTTGACTTAACATCCTTATGGCTTCTCTGAACTCATTATTAGTAACTTCCGCTTGAGGTTGCACTTCAGGTACATTGGGTACCCCTTGCTCCTTAACATTTCTCCTAGCTGGACGAACTCTGACTGCTCTCTGTGGAGACATTATTATCTGAAAACATGCGCAAGTATGAATTAGAAGGAAACTTTTTAGAGATCAACTCTAACGCATGAAATGAGTATGAAAGAAGTGAGAAATTTTCCTAAATGTTGCAGCATCCTAATTATAGATGTGGCACGCTTTACACCGAAAATAAGGACTCTACAGACATGACTTCATAGACTCCCTAGGACTTTTGAACTCTGTGCTCTGATACTAAGTTTGTCATTCCCTGAGCCTACACCCCAGACGTGGCTGGCACTCGAGAACCATTGTTGGCCCCAAGCGAACCCTTAGCCTGGCTTACTTATTCAGCGGATGACTATATGCATATTTATAAAAATCAAAGCACTGTACTTACGTGAATAATAAAATTCTGAGTATGCTTAAAAGTCAAACATTCAACTTGGCCAAATGGCAACTCAAGACCTAACATAAGAAATGATAATGTAAAGACAACTGAAATACTAACTGTCTATGAAGCCTCTAAAAAAAAGTGGGCTGTTGGGACAAGACCCCCAATCATCCTAACAATGAAATATTGAAAGTGAAATAAAAGGTGTCCTCCGGAATGCAAAGAGGCTCACCAACAGACTTTGAACTGCTCACTGGATCAACGATGCGCTGGATGCCGATCCTAGTTCCCTGTATCTGTATCATAACAAGATGCAGGCCAACTGGCATCTGTACATTGAATGTACGAGTATGCGTGTTGGAATGCTACACACAACTTAAGCTTGAAAAGAAATTGAAAGTAAAACTGAAGAACCTACTTGGCTCAACACAACTCAGCATAACTGAATTCATTTCAATATAAAGCAGTTTAAAACAAGGGCAATATAATGAAAAGTTGTTTAAAACATGATATCAACTCTGTGTGTATGCAAAGATACACTAAAACTCTGAAATGTATGTAAAAATACAAATAACTGTGTATATAAGAATACAATTAAATTCTATGGGAGTTTCTCTAACCGACAACCATCACTTAAGAGCTATAGTGATGATACAACGTTTTACCTAATGTTGCAAAGGCATCCTATACCTTGCCAAGGGTATAGGACCTGAACTACTAAGTGGATCCACTAGTCTATGCTAAAAATCACTAAGGATTCATCTAAAAAGTATGAACCTTTTATACCCATGATGGCTACACGGTTTATGGGGGTTGTGGGTTCTCTAAACGCTCCCTCATATCGGTGCTCTATACTACTCCCAAAATATGATACTAGCTCTTTATGTTTAAAAACATATTTTTTTCTGTGATTTGAGATTAGTGCTCAAAAACATAGCTCAAAGGCTATCTTGGAAATCAAAGTTTCCCCTCTTGCTTCATTTAGAAAGCGATTACTCTTTTCTGAAAACTAGCCCCAAAGCCTTTTGGAAATTGAGGTTTCCTTTCTTGTTTAAATGTGAAAACATTTTACACCCTTTGGGAATACATAGTCCCCATATACTTTTGAAGAAATGAACTTCAAGCTTTTCTCTTTACTCTTTACTCAACTAGAACTTTAAGTCTTAAAACAAAGTTAAAATATTTGAAGAAAAGACTTTTGGAAAATTCTCAGAACTTCTCTTGACTTTGATCTTAACTTATCTTGGCATGACTCTTAACTGGCCCTTTAATTGAATTACGGATTCAAGGATTTTGATTTGTGATTGGAAAGATCTCATAATGTTTAAGAATGATTTTAGATGGCTAAACATGAGAAAAGACCAAAACTCAATATTTGAGGGTGGGTTCGCGACGTGGAGACATATTTAATTTTTTGGTTTCGAATAATTTTTTGAGCAAGAACGGTCCGTGACCGCTCCACGATGCGAAATGACTTTTCGCAAATCTGGGGATCAACTCCGCAACGCAGAGGCACCTCCAAATTTTGATCGATGAAATTTTATTCTTCGTTTCCAACTCTGAACCCCCTAAACTCCATGGGTTGTTTCCCAAAACACTTAGAATCAATTTTATGTTCAAAGTACATCAGATTCTACTCAAAATCAAACCTAAAAACGTGAATCAATCTCAAGAAACTCTAGTCAACACAACCCACAAGAATTCAAACGAAAATTTATCAAGAACTCAACGATTTACTTTCAAATCTAATACTTCGCTGAAATTAAATCATGATTGGCGCATGGGTGAACTAACCCAACGCTATGTGATCTCACATACCTTGTAGGGATCACCCCCGACGAAATCCACAAGCTAATCTCGTCGGATCTTGAACGAATCTTGAATGAATCTTGAACGTTCTTCTCCTTTCTCCTCTTTTCTCCAAGCCCAATTTAAACTCCTACAAATGAATTAATTAAGTTGGGTAAAGAAAAGAACAAACTACCTTCAAAAATCCAAATTTGGACTTTCCTACTTCCAACAACCCAACTTCTAAAGCGAATAACTCACTCATTCGAACTTGAAAATGCGCAAACTTAGCGGCGTTGGAAAGATCATTCCAAGATATTTCCTACCATATCTGGAAGTACCTCTAACTCATCCTGAGCTAGAATTTATTACCGCTTGAAGTTGTCCAAAACTCAACTTTTCCTAACTTTAGACAAATTTCCAAATTTTCATTATTTCTTAAAATGACTATTTCCAGTTCTTATCTTCTTCCTAGATATTTCAAATTGCGAGATGTTACATCTAACCCTAAGCCTCAAGAAGGAAATGGTGGTGGAGATGGATCTTTGATTCCTACATGCCAAAACTTTGGCAAGAGTCATTCGGGAAAATGCTTGATGGGTACAAATCATTTTCTTGGTAGTGGTAAGAGTGGTCACCACTTGAGTGATTTTACATCTAGGATCAACAAGGTAAAATATGGTAGGCAAGCTCCGCCTAGTGTTTCAGGTTTGAGTGTTCCAAAATAAAACCGATTTTATGCACTCAATACTCAACATGAGTAAGAGGGTTCTTCCGATGTTGTTACAGGTATGTTGAAAGTCTTCCATCTCGATGTTTATTCTTTGCTTGATCCCGATGCTACTTTGTATTTTGTGATGCCATATGTGGCTATAAGTTTTGATGTTTCTCCTGATGTATTGTTAGACCAGTTTTTTGTCTCTACTCGTATTGGTGAATCTATTGTCGCTAAGAAAGTCTATAGAAATTGTCTCGACTCCTTATCCCATAGAGTTACTTATGTCAACCTTGTAGAGCTTTATATGTTTGATTTTGATGTTATTTGGTATGGATTGGCTCCATTTTTTATATGCTTCTATTGATTGTAGAACTCGAGTGGTTAAGTTTCAATTTCCAAATAAGCCCATCCTAGAGGGGAAAGAGGGAAATTCTATGGGTTGCATATACTATCTTGTTCGGGTGAGGGATACGGATTCTAAAAACCCTATTCTTGAGTTGATCTCTGTTTTAAATAAGTTTTTAGATATGTTTCCTGATGATCTACCCGGTGTTCCTTCTAGAAGGGAAATAGGCTTCGATATCAACCTTCTCCCAGATACACAACCTATATTTATTCCTTTTTACCGTATGACTCATGTAGAACTTAAGGAATTGAATGAGAAATTGAAAGATTTGTTGGATAAAGGTTTCATCCGACCAAGTATTTCTCCATAAGGTACTTTAGTTTTGTTTGTTTGTAAGAAGGATTGTTCACTTGACATATGTATTGATTACCGGCAATTGATAAAGGTTACCATTAAGAATAGGTACCCTCTTCCAAGAATTGATGATTTGTTTCATCATTTCCAAGGAGCAAGTTATTTCTCGAAGATCAACCTCCGGTCGGGTTATCACCAATTGAGGGTGAAGGAACAGGACATTCAAAACATGAATTTTTGAACTAAGTATGGTCATTATGAATTTTTGGTACTGTCGTTTACTTTAACTAATTCTTCGACCGCACTTATGGACTTGATGAATAGAGTATTTAGACAATATATTGATATGTTTTTTATTGTGCTTTTTGATGACATCCTGATTTACTCGGGGTGTGAGGATGGGCATACCAATCATTTGAGAATTGTGTTAAAAGTCCTTAACAACTGACAATTATTTGCAAAGTTTAGTAAATATGAGTTTTTATTGCGATCTGTTGCTTTTTTTGGTCACATTGTTTCCAGTAAGGGTATTAAGGTAGATCCTACGAAGACTTATATGGTTAAGAGTTGACCTAGACCTCTATCCCATTTTGGTATACAGAGTTTCTTCAGTTTGGCTAGATATTATAGTAGGTTTGTGGAAGGGTTTTCTTCTATTGACTCAAAAGAAGGTGATGTTTTTATGGCCGAAAGCATGTCAAAATTGTTCTAAAGAGTTGAAATATAGGCGTACCTCCGCTCAAGTGATGACTTTACCTAAAGGCTCCGATGGGTTTTAAATTTATTGTGATTCTTTAAGGGTTGGATTATGGTGTGTTCTTATAAAAAATGGGAAAGTTATGGCATATGATTCTAGAAAAGAACTATCCTACCCATGATTTGGAATTGGTGGCAGTTGTTTTTGCCTGAAAGATTTGAAGGCATTATATGTATGGTGTTCATGTTGATGTTTTTACTGACCACAAAAGTTTGCAATAAGTCACGCCCCGAGCCTACACCCTGGGTGGGACTGAAACTTGAGAACCATTTTCGTCCCCAAGCAAACCCTTGGTCTGGCTTAGTTACTCAGCGAAAGACTTAAACATAAGAGACAGTCTCAAAATATAACTCATGCAATAACTTAAAGACATATAAAGGTTAGCCAAAATGGCAACTCAAGTCTTAACGTATACAACTAAAAACGGAAAGACTAAAAAACTATAACTACTCGTCTATGAAGCCTCTAAAACAAAGAGGGATTGTCGGGAAAAGATTCCCGACCATCCTAACAATGGAAATACTAGAAAATAACGTAAAAGGAGTCCTCTAGAAAGCAAGGAGTCTCACCAACTGACTCTGAGTGCTCAATTGGATCAACGAGGCACTGGATGCTGATCCTGGCTACCTGTGTCTGCATCATAAAGCGATGCAGGCCAAATGGCATCAGTACATTGAATGTATGACTGTGTGAGGGGAAAACTAAACATAACATAATCTTAAAAGGAATCTGTAAGGAACACTTACCTTGGCTTTACTCAACTCACGAATAACTCAACTCAAATGCAAAGTAAAAACAACAATAAAGGTGCAGTTTATACAAAGCATTTAAAATGGTAAACGATAATTGAATGTATTAAAGAAGTAGAATAGCAATTCAGTTTACTCATATAGTAAAGTAATATAATATTGTGGATATTTCTCTAACTGACAACCACCACTATGAGCCTAAGTGATGATATATCGTCTCACCCACGCTGCCAAAATTGTCCTATACTTTCCCGTCATATAGAACTCCTTAACTAAGTGGATCCACTAGTCTGTGCTAAAAAGCACTAAGGAATCATCTAAAAAGTATGATCCTTTTTCTGCCCATGATGGCTACATGGTTTATGGAGACTTGAGTTATTATGAACTCGTGTCCCCATGTCGGTGCTCAATTCTACTCCCAAAATATACTTAGCTCATATGTTTTTAAAACAAAACCCTTTCTTTGGTTTGAGATAGTTACTCAAAACTTACCTTAAAAATCTCTCTTGGAAATCGGTGTTTCCTTTCTTGCTTATATGAGAAAACATTTCAACTCTTGGGAATACTTAGTTCCGGTATAATATTTTAAGAAAATGAACTTAACTCTTTACTATTTACTCAACTGAAAACTCAAGTCTTAAAAGAAAGTTAAAACGTTTGTGAAAGACTTTGGAAAACTCTTTGAACTCATCTTGACTTGACTCTTTACTTCTCTTCATTTAACTCTTAGCTTTCCTTATATTGAAGTATGGATTCAAGGCTCATGATCTCATGTTAATGATGATTTCATGATGTTTAGACGTACCTTAGAGTGTAAAAATCGACTAGAAAACATATGTACGTTGCTAAGGAACTAGTACGGAAAGAAGGGGCAAAAAGTGGAAGAACTGGAGTCCCTGTCGCTCTGAGCGATGTAGGGCGCCAAAGCCCAAACTTCAGAACTAAAGTTGTTGCACTCTGGCAGGCGTGTCGCCCTAGAGACCAAACTTCAGACACAGAAGTGGGGCGCTCCAGCAGACGCGGCCCCCCAGAGCCCTGCCCAGAAAACTCCAATTTTTCTTTTTCGTTTTTCAACTCTAAACCCTCTAATTTCACTACGTTCTTTCCCCAAACACTTAGAATCGACTATATCCTCAATATATGTAAGATTATACTCGAAATCACATCTTATTTCATGAATCAAACTCAAGAAACTTCAACAACAAGAACCCACAAGAACTTAAATGAATTACATCAAGAACTCATACTCCTTTCTTTTAAAATAACACAATTATGCTGAATTGACTCATCATTGGCTCGTGGGTGAACTAACCCAATGCTATGTGATCTAACATACCTCATAGGATTGAATCCTTGGCGAAATCCACAACCAAAAGTGTACTATATTGACGAATCTTGACTTTTCTTCTCCTTTCTCCTCTTTTCTCTTCTCTCCAAGCCATAGCGTGAACTTCCAATTTTATAAACTGATCTAATTCTGATTAGACCCTAATTTAATTACCAAAAATGAAATAAAATAATTGGTTAAGGAAAAGACCAAACTACCCTTCCAAAATTCGGATTGGACTTTGTTTACCCAAACTTTCAATGGGCATATCTCACTCATACGAATGCGAAATCCCACAAACTCGACGGCATCGGAAATATAATTCCAAGATTTTTCCTACGGTATCTCAAAGCACACCTAAATCATCTTGAGATAGGAGTTATGGTCATTTTCAGTTGACCCCAAACTTATTCTTAACTTAACTCTTGTCAAATTTCAAGATTTTTTTTATTTTTCCCAACAATTACTCCATCTAATTATAGCTTGTTCTAGTTCTTTCAATTTAGCGAGATGTTACAATATCTCCCCCTTGAGAACATTCGTCCTCGAATGAGATTACTCTTAGTAAGCTAAGGGTGTAACATCTAACATTCAACTGAAACACCCAACAAGCAAATCTAATACGTCAAGTATATGAATTAAAGAGTACTAAGAAGAAAATTAGTACCTTGGTCTAGAATTTCTCCGGGTTCAAAGGGATGTGGATATCTCTTCTTAATATCCTCCTCAGCTTCCCAAGTAGCTTCCTCAACAAACTGATTCATCCAAAGAACTTTGACTGATGCTACTTCTTGGTTCTCAACTTGCGAACCTCACAGTCTAGAATCTACACAGGGATCTCCTCATAAGACAAGCTATCTTTGATACCAATATCTTTAGTTGGTATGATAAGTGAAGGATCTCCCATGCACTTTTTCAACATGGAAATATGAAATACCGGATGAACCGCTACTAACTCTTGATATAGCTCTACCTTATAAGTTGCATTACCAATCCTTTGGATATTCTATAAGGACCAATATATCGGGGACTAAGTTTCCCCTTCTTACCAAATCTCATAAACACCCTTCATGGGTGAGACTTTCAAGTATACCCAATCAACTACTTCAAACTCTAACTCCCTTCTCCTAACATTAGTGTAGGATATAGTCAACTATGCGCTGTTTTTAACCTCTCTTGAATGACTTTCACTTTGTCCATAACTTGATGACTAAGTCTGGTCCTATTAACCCAGCTTCATCAACTTCAAACTATCTAATAGGAGATGTAACACCCTGTATCCTAAAATAGACCAGATTGCAGATTTCTCGTGTTGCAGGTGGCACTCACGGGCACCATGCACGGACTATAGGAGGATCCACGGTCCGTCCTGCAGGTCCGTTGTTCGTGTCAGCAACCTCCCGCAGAACTCAGCCAGAAATTCAGCCAAGTATTGACCCACGGCCGGACCTACGGTCTGTAGGTCAGGTAACGAACCATAGTTAGTGTCCATGGATCAATGCCCCTAAAGCCCAACTTTAGTCCTGATTGATGGTTGACCAGCACGGACAGTCATTCGATGCTAGGTCAATAGGTCTGACCGTAGGTTAGGGTCAGCAGCCAGTTAAATGAAATTTTTTGAGTAGGTCAACTTCAGTTGGTCATAACTTTTAGCACAAAAGGAATTATGTTTCTCATTACCTATGATATAATAGATAATTGAATCCTCTTTCCAATGCCACTGAGTTTTCTAAAATCCGACCTCCGAGTGAAAAGTTATGCTCGTTTTAGTGAAGCCCTGTCGGGCAGACTCAACCGACGACTCCAATCGACGGACCGTAGATTGAATGACGGCCCGTCAGTCCCGTCCGTCAGTCACTCCAACAGCAGTTAAGTCAGGGGTCTTTTGGTCTTTTCCTATTCCATTTAACCCCTAAGATACGTCGTTTAGACCCTGAATCATGAGGTTTTAGTTAGTTTAAGCCTAGAAACATAACTAGAACTTACCTAAGTCAAATCATTAATCAAAACTTAGAAAATTAGAAGCCAGAGAGGAGAAAAAGGTCAAGAACCCTAGTACAAGAACGCTGCAAGGTTCCATCAGTTCCAGCCCCGAAGTCAAAAGATTTCTCCGTGGAATCCGTCACCAGGTATGTGGGATTTCACTAGTGGGTTCCTTTCACCGATTAGGTTCCTAGTTTTTAGTCAGTTTCTTGATTCCCTTATTATGACTAGACCTAGAGTTTCTTGAATGTTAGAATTGATGGGTTCTTAGCTGTTAGAATGATCCAAATCAAATTAGTACGTTACTATTCAGTTTATTGCATGAATTCCAGAACCCTAGCTATGTATTTCTTTAGTTCTTGAATTACACATGCTAGGTCAGATATTTCAGTTATTCAGTTATACATGCCTCAGTTATTAATGCATCAATATTAGTTTAATTGTTGCATTCTCAGTTTGCATGTTCAGTTTTGAGCTATCCAGTATTTACAAAAATTCAGCCATAACCAGTTAATCACTTGATCTATTGGGAGTAGCATAATAACGAGTTGGACTAGGGTTCAGCGTACCCATATAGTCCCAGGACTACGAGCCACGTAGGTGTAAGTCCCCTATGTGGACAACATCCGTTTAGTGATCACGCCAGCATGCCTCTACACGTTTGGCCGGTTGTATTGGGTCCTCTCGATGGGGCGTATTCATCGGACTCCACATTTAGCTCATGTGATTTTATTGTCAGTTATTAGTAGCTCCCACATTTCAGTCTTAGAATCATGTTCCTTCATTTTGTACTTGCATTTTCAGCGTATTTGCATGTTCTTGGAACTCAGTTCAGTCAGAAATTCAGTTCTTTATTTTTTATGGTAGGAAATGCAGCCTTTTCCCTCTATTTCAGCAAGTTTAGTCTTTATTCGAGAACGAATGGTCCCAAGGGGGAGATAATGTAACACCATGTATCTGAAAATAGACCAGATTGCAGATTTCTAGTGTTGCAGGTGGCACTCACGAGCACCATCCACGAACCCTAGGAGGACCCACACTCCATCCTGCAGGTCCGTGGTTCGTGTTAGCAACCTCCCCCATAACTCATCCAGAAATTTGGCCAAGTGTTGACCCACGGCCGGACCTACGATCCGTAGGTCAGGTCACGGACCGTGGTTCGTGTCCGTGGATCGATGCCCCTAAAGCCCAGCTTCAGTCCTGATTGACGGTTGACCAGCACGGTTCGTCATTCGATGCACGGTCTGTAGGTTTGACCGTAGGTTAGGGTCAGCAGCCAGGTAGATGAAATTTTTTGAGTGGGTCAACTTCAGTTGGTCATAACTTTTAGCACGAAAGGAATTATGTGTCCCATGACCTATGATATGATAGATAATTGAATCCTCTTTCCAACGCCACCAAGTTTGCTAAAATCCAACCTCCAAGTGAAATGTTATTCTTGTTTTAGTAAAGCCTTGTCGGGCAGACTCGACCGACGACTCCAATCGACGGACTGTAGATTGAATGATGGCCCGTCAGTCACTCCGACAGCAATTAAGTCAGGGGTCTTTTGGTCTTTTCCTATTTCATTTAACCCCTAAGATATGTCGTTTAGACCCTAAATCATGAGGTTGTAGTCAGTTTAGGCCTAGAAACATAACTAGAACTTACCTAAGTCAAATCATTAATCAAAACTTAGAAAATTATAAGCAAGAGACGAGAAAAAGGTCAAGAACCCTAGTTTAAGAACGCAGCAAGGTTCCATCAGTTCCAGCCCCGAAATCGAAATATTTCTCTGTGGAATTCGTCACCAGGTATGTGGGATTTCACTAGTGGGTTCCTTTCACCGATTAGGTCCCTAGTTTTCAGTCAGTTTCTTAATTCCCTTATTATGACTAGACCTAGGGTTTCTTGAATGTTAGAATTGTTGGGTTCTTAGCTATTAGAATGATCCAAATCAGATTAGTACGTTAATATTCAGTTTATTGCATGAATTCCAGAACCCTAGCTATGTATTTCTTTAGTTCTTGAATTACACATGCTAGATCAGATATTTCAGTTATTCAATTATACATGCCTCAGTTATTAATGCATCAATATTAGTTTAAATATTGCATTCTCAGTTTGCATGTTCAGTTTTGAGCTATCCAGTATTTACAGAAATTTAGTCATAACCAGTTACTCACTTAATCTATTGGGAGTAGCATAATACCGAGTTGGACTAGGGTTCAGCGTACCCATATAGTCCCAGAACTACGAAACACATAGGTGTAAGTCCCATCTGTGGGCAACATCAGTTTAGTGATCACGCCAGCATGCCTCTACACCTTTGGCCGGGTCTATTGGGTCCTCTCGATGGGCCGTATACATCGAACTCCACATTTAGCTCATGTGGTTTTATTGTCGGTTATTAGTAGCTCCCACAGTTCAGTAAGACTGTATTGCATTGACCACATTTACAGTTCATTTAGTATTCAGTCAGCATGTTATAAATTGGTCATTGCATTCGATTAGCTCAGTATTCAATATCTATATCATGTTCAAATTGTTTCACTGCTTTATTGCTTTGTTTAGTTATATGTTATTTCAGCTTTACTCTATCCTGCATGCTCAGTACCTTTCAAGTACTGACGCATACGTGCGCTACATCTTCTCGTGATGTAGGGTCAGGTTCTCAGCATCCAGATCACGCTTAGATCGGTTCCCGATCTCCAGTTCAGCAGAATCAGTGGTGAGTCCTCATTCTCTGATGACAATAGTCATGAGTTTCTTTTCAATATTTTAGTCTTTAGTTTCAGTTTTGCTAGACCTAGTTGGGGCATGTCCCAACATTTCTAGTCAGTTTGGAGGTTTATTTCAGACATAGTTAGATTCAGCTTAGTATTGAGTTAATATCTTCCTTGTATTAAACTCATCAGTATTTCATTTATCTCAGTTATAGTATATGGGTATTTCCCCATCTTTTCATTTTATTTATGATTTAGCTTCCGCATCAGTTTATTATCTTTAGTATGCTCATGATCATGCCAGCAGTGTTAGCTTGGAATCACTTGTGGTCCTAGGTCCCGTGTCCACGTCCTGAGGGTAGTCTCAGGGCGTGACAGGAGATCTACATCTTCTCCCATAAAGATCCTCATAAGGAGCCTTATGGATTCTAGAGTGGTAACTATTGTTGTAAGCGTACTCAATGAGAGGTAGGTGATCATCCCAATTCCCCTTGAAATCAATCACATAAGCCCTCAACATATCCTCTAAGGACTGAATAGTGTGCTCTGCTTGACCATCTGTTTGAGGAAGAAAAGCAGTACTGAAGTTCACCTTTGAACCCAAGCCTTTCTGAAAAGATTTCTAGAACTGTGTAGTAAATTGTGCACCTCTGTCTGAAATAATCAAAACTGGCACCCCACGAAGTCTAACTACCACTTGAATATACAACTTAGCATAATACTCTATTGTATGGGTAGTATTTACTGGGAAAAAGTGGGTTGATTTGGTCATCCGATCCACAATCACCCAAATAGAATCATGTTGCCTGCGAGACCTTGGTAAACCTGTGATGAAGTCCATATTGATCATCTCCCACTTCCATTCCGAAAGTTCTATATTATGAGCCATACCACTGGGCCTTTGATGCTCTACCTTAACTTGTTTGCAATTTGAACACTTAGCAACAAACTCTGCAATACCCTTTTTCATACTACTCCACCAATAAAATTCTCTCAAATCACAATATATTTTTGTGGAACCTGGATGGATAGAATATCTGGAACTATGATCTTCCTCCATTATCCTCTCTTGGAGTTCATCTACCCTTGGTACGCACAATCTACCTTGATACCTCAATACTCCATCCTCCCCTTATTCAAAAGCCAATACTTTTTTCTTATGAACATTCGCCTTCAATTCAAGAAAAATAGTGTTTTGGTCTTGTTTCTCTTTTACTTCTGACACTAAGTATAATTCAGCCCCTTTAATCACCACTACTCATCCCTCTATGGAATCCATTAGTCAGACTCCCAAGCGTGCAAGTCTATTCACATTTTTTTCTAGCTCTTTCTTATCTTTCTCAAAATGGGAGGTACTACCCATAGATAACCTGCTCAAGGCATCAGTAACAGCATTAGCCTTACCTGGGTGGTAAAGAATACTCATGTCATAATCCTTGAGTAATTCTAACCACCTCCTTTGTCTCAGATTAAGCTCTTTCTGAGTAAACACACAGTGAAGACTCTTGTGATCGGTGAACACATCTACATGCACGCCATAAAGATCATGGCGCCATATTCTCAAAGAAAATACTATGGTAGCCAACTGTAGATCATGGGTTGGGTAGTTCTTCTCATGAATTTTCAACTGTCTGGAGGGATAAGCTATAACCTTGCAATTCTGTATCAACACACAACCCAAACCAACTCTAAACGCATCACAATAAATAACAAAGCCTTGCGTGCCTTCTGGTAAGGTCAATACTGGGGCAGTAGTCAACCTCTTTTTCAATTCCTAAAAGCTTTTCTCACAAGCTTCAGACCATTGAAATTTCATTGTTTTCTGAGTTAACTAGGTCAAAGGGGATGAAGTAGACGAGAACCCTCTACAAACCCTCTATAATATCCAGCCAAAACAAAAAAACTCCTAATGTCAGTTGGAGATGTGGGTCTAGGCTACTTCTACGCTGCCTCTATTTTTTGGGTATCAACTTTAATTCCTTCTCTAGACACAATTTGTCCTAAGAATGCCATCGACTCAAGACAAAACTCACACTTAGAGAACTTGGCATATAACTCTCTATCCTTTAAAGTTTGAAGAACTATTCTGATATGACTAGCATGATCTTCTTCATTCCTGGAATATATTAGTATGCCATCAATGAATACGATAACAACCATATCTAAATAAGGTTTGAATACTCTATTCATAAGGTACATGAATGTTGCAGGCGGATTGGTCAAACCAAAGGACATAACTAGGAACTCTTAATGACCATAATGGGTCCTGAATGTTGTCTTTGAAATATCAAATTCCCTTACCCTCAACTGATGGTAGCTTGATCTGAGGTCTATCTTAGAGAAACATGTAGCGCCCTAAAGATGATCGAAAAGATCATCAATTCTCAGAAGAGGATACTTATTCTTGATGGTAACCTTGTTCAACTGGTGGTAATCTATACACATCCTAAGGGAACCATCTTTCTTTCTCACAAATAAGACCAGACCGCCCCAAGGTGAGACACTTGGTCGAATGAAACCTTTATCTAGGAGGTCTTTAAACTGCTCCTTCAACTCGTTTAACTCTGTTGGTGCCATTCTGTATGTCGAAATAGATATAAGATGAGATTTGGAAGAGTGTCTATACCGATGTCTATTTCTTTCGCAGGAGGGAATTCGGGTAGATAAGGAAAGACTTCTGGAAACTCACTCACAACTAGAACGGACTCAATATGAGGTATCTCAACCCTAGAGTCATAAACTCGAACTATGTGATAGACATAACCCTTGGAAACTAACTTTCTCATTTTAAGGTACGAAATAAAATTACCCTTAGGCACTGCTGAACTGCTTCTCCACTTTATAACAGGCTCATTAGGAATTTACAACCTAATAACTCAAGTTCTACAATCAATGGAGGCATAACAGGCATGAAGCCAGTCCATACCAAGAATGACATCAAAATCTATCATGTCTAACTCAACTAAATCAACCATGGTGTTCTTGTGATTGATGGAAATGACACATTCATGATAGACTCGCTCATCTAGAATAGACTACCCAACAGGTATAGAAACACAAAAGGGTTCACAAAGTTTCTCAAGAAGAACATCAAAATTATTTGCAACATAAGGAGTCACAAAAGATAAACTTGCTCTTGGGTCAAGCAAAACATAAACATCAAGAGTAAAGACTTTGATCATACCAGTGACAACATCTGGAGAATTCTCTTGCTCTTTATGACTAGTGATCGCATATAGGCGGTTTTCTCCTTTGCCAGTAGCGGAAGTAGCTCCTCTAGGTGTCGCCCTGTCTGGTGGAGCAACTAATGAAGATTGGGCTCTATTGCCCTGATTTTCATTACCTTGCCGGTTCTTAGGGCACCCTTTCATGAAGTGACCCTCTTGTCCACACTTGAAACAACCTGTGGAGCCATCACGACACTTACCTAGGTGAGTCCTTCCACACTTAGCACATATAGAAGCCCAGTTACCTCCCTGTGCCACACTAACCTAAAACTGTGCAGGTCTAGCTCTGAAGTTCTATGAATTCTGACCATTTTACTCACATTTTTTTCTGGGTGCATATGCACTAGTAGATGATGGAGCATGTCCCTTTTTCTTTTGTTGGAAAGAAGACCGGTTTACATTATTTTTTTGCTGCCCGGACTCATTCCTTCTCTTCGCTTTCTTGTTTCTAAACTCCTCTCTATCCCTCAACTTCTCTTACTTAACCTGTTGCACATAGACCATCAACCATGCTATATCCATGTCCCCAATTAGCATGGCTTCCTTTCCCTCTTTTCTTGATAGACGGGACAACTCAGCAACAAAAAGACTCATCATGCTCCTCATATCCGCAACAATCTCCGGAGCATATCGGGAAAGTTGGGTGAACTTCAGACTGCACTCATGAACACTTAGCAAATCCTGCTTACGGGTGAGAAACTCTCGTACCTTGGCCTCTTTCAGTTTTAGGGGAAAGAAACGCCCCAAGAAAGCCTCCTCAAACCAAGCCCAACTCGCAGGTGGTGCTCCCTCAGCTCTATCATTCTTTCACTAGTCAAATCAAGTCCTAACAATATTCTTCAATTAATATGCATCTAGTTCTACTCGCTCAACATCGGCAACATGCATAACTTCAAATAATTTTTGCAACTCCTCAATAAAGTTCTTTGGATCCTCAGTAGTGCTTGAACCAGTGAAACTTGGAGGATTCATCATCAAGAACTCTCAGTTCCTCGAAGTATCAACCACTTCATGTCTAGCTCCTCTTTGTTGCCCAACCTGGTTAGTCACAGCTTGGCTCAACATTTACATCGCTTCCCTGAACTCAGCAGTCGTGGCTTTTCCTTGGGGTTAAACTTTAGGTGCTTTAGGTACCCCTTGCTCCTCAACGTTCCTCCTAGCAAGACGACATTAGATAGCTCTTTGTGGAGGCATGATTAACTGAAAGACACGTACAAGCATGAATTAGAAGAAACTTTTTAGAGATCAAACTTTAACGCACGAAATGAGTGTGAAAGAAGTGAGGAAAGTTCCTAAGTGTTGCGGCCTCCTAATTATAAATGTGGCGCACTTCACACCGATAACTAGGACGCTACAAACATGGCTTCATAGACTCCCTAGGACTCTTGAACTCTAGGCTCTGATACCAAGTTTGTCACGCCCCGAGCCTACACCCTAGGCGAGACTGGCACTCGAGAACCATTTTTGGCCCCAAGAGAACCCTTGGCCTAGCTTACTTACTTAGCGGAAGACTTAAATATAAGACACAGTCTCAAATTATAACTCATGCAATAACTTAAAGAGATATAAAGCTTAGCCAAAATGGCAACTCAAGTCTTAACATATACAACTGGAAACGGAAAGACTAAAGAACTATAACTACTCATCTATAATGCCTCTAAAACAAAGAGGGATGTCGGGAAAAGACCCCCGATAATCCTAACAACTAAAATACAAGAAAGCAAAGTTAAAGAAGTCCTCCGGAAAGAAGGAGGCTCACAAACTGACTTTGAGTGCTCAATTGGATCAACGAGGCGGTGGATACTTATCCTGGCTACCTGTGGCTGCATCATAAAATGATGCAAGCGAAATGGCTTTAGTACATTCAATGTACGAGTATGCGAGGAGAAAACTAAACATAACATAAGGTTGAAAGGAATCTGAAAGGAACACTTACCTTGGCTTTACTCAACTCATGAATAACTCAACTCAAAGGCAAAGTAGAAACAACAATAAATGTGCAGTTTATACAAAGCATTTAATATAGTAAATGACAACTCGATGTATTAATGAAGTACAATAGCAACTCAGTTTACTCATATAGTAAAGTAGTATAATACAGTGGGAGATTCTCTAACCAACAACCACCACTATAAGCCTAAGTGATGATACAATATCTTGCCTATGCTGCCAAGACTGTCTTATACTTTTCCTTCATATAAAATGCCTTAACAAAGTGGATCCACTAGTCTATGTTAAAAAGTACTAAGGAATAATCTAAAAAGTATGATCATTTTCTGCCCATGGTGGCTATATGGTTTATGCGACATGAGTTATTATGAACTCACGTCCCCATATCGGTGCTCAATACTACTCCCAAAATATACTCTGCTCATATTTTTTTTAAACAAAACTCTTTCTTTGGTTTGAGATAGTTACTCAAAACTTAGCTTAAAATCTCTCTAGAAAATAGGTGTTTCCTTTCTTGCTTAAATGAGAAAACATTTCAACTCTTGGGAATAATTAGTTCCCGTATAATCTTTTAAGGAAATGAACTTAACTCTTTAATCTTTACTCAACTCAAAACTCAAGTCTTAAAACAAAGTTAAAACGTTTGTCAAAAGACTATGGAAAACTCTCTCAACTCATCTTGACTTGACTCTTAACTTCTCTTGATTTAACTCTTAACTTTCCTTGAATTGAAGTAAGGATTCAAGGCTCACAATCTCATGTTAATGATGATTTCATGATGTTTAGACATACCTTAGAGTGTAGAAATCGACTAGAAAACATAGGTACATTGCCAAGGAACTACTACGGAAATAAGGGGGAAAAGGTGGAAGAACTAGTTTCCCAGGCGCTCTGACCGACGTGGGGCGCCAGAACCCAAACTTCAGAACTGAAGTTGTGGCGCTATGGCTGGCGCGTCGCCCCAGAGCCCAAACTTTAGACACTGAAGTGGGGCGCTTTTGCTAGCGCGGCGCCCCAGACCTCTGCCCAGAAAATTCCGATTTTTCTTCTACGTTTTTCAACTCTAAACCCTCTAATTTCACTTGGTTCTTTCCCCCAAACACTTAGAATCGACCTCAATATATGTAATATTGCACTCAAAATCACACCTTATTTCATGAATCAAACTCAAGAAACTTCAACAACAAGAACCCATAAGAACTTAAACAAATTTCATCAAGAAGTCATACTCTTTTCTTTCAAAATAATACAATTATGCTGAATTGAATCATGATTGGTGCGTCGGATGCTATGTGATCTCACATACCTCGTAGGATTGAATCATTGGTGAAATCCACAACCAAAAGTGTACGATCTTGACGAATCATGACTTTTCTTCTCCTTTCTCCTCTTTTCTCTTTTCTCCAAGCCCTAGAGTGAACTTCCAATTTTCTAAACTGATCTAATTCTGATTAGACCCTAATTTAATTATCAAAAATGAAATAAAATAATTGGTTAAGGGAAAGACCAAACTACCCTTCCAAAATCCGAATTGGACTTTCGTTATCCAAACAACCCAACTTCCAATGGGCATATCTCACTTATACAAACTCAGAATCGTGCAAACTCGATGGCGTTGAAAAGATAATTCCAAGATATTTTCTATAGTATCTGGAAGTACACTAAATCATCTTGATCTAGGAGTTATAGTCTTTTGAAGTTGACCCAAAACTCATTCTTAACTTAACTCTTGTCAAATTTCCAGATTTTTTTTATTATTCCCAAATACTACTCCTTCTAATTCTAGCTCATTCTAGTTCTTTCAATTTAGTGTGATGTTACATAATATATGTTCAAGTAAAAGGATTTAAATTTTTGCCAAAGGAGGTGGCTTGAGTTACTAAGAGATTACGACATGAGTGTTCCATATCACCATGGTAAGGTGAATATAGTGGCAAAAGCTCTTAATCAACTATCAATGGGTAGTGTTCCTCATGTTGAGGAGGATAAGAAGGAGCTGGTTCTTGATCTTCATAGATTGTCCTGATTGAGTGTTAGGTTTGTTGAGTCTAATGAAGGGAGTATTGTTGTTCATAATGGTTCTGAATCATTTTTTGTGTCGGGTATGAAATCTAAAAAAAGTCTTGACCTGATCTTTGTTTCGTTGAAGGAAGCAGTGCATAAAATGTTTGTTGAGGCTTTCTCCCAAGGGGTAGATGTTGTACTTTTATATCAAGGTTGTTTATGTGTTCCCAATGTTGATGACTTGAGAGAGCAAAGTTTATCAGAAGCCCATAGTTTTCAGTACCCGATTCACCTAGGAGCCACCAAGATGTACCATGACTTTAGGGAGGTCTATCGGTGGAATGGGATAAAGAAAGATATTGCGGAATTTGTTGCTAAGTGTCCTAATTGTCAATTAGTGAAAGTTTAGCATCAAAAGTCTGGAGGTTTGTCTCAAGCTATTAACATTCCTAGTTGGAAGTGGGAAGATTTGAATATGGACTTTATCGTTGGCTTACCCCACACCCGGCGGCAGCATGACTCGATTTGGGTTATAGTAGATCATATGACGAAGTCGACTCATATCATTCCTGTCAAGGTTTCTCATCGGCATAAGATTATTCTAAGTTGTATCTATAGGAGATGGTTAGGTTGCATGGGATGCCCCTATCATTATCTCCGACCATGATCCGTAATTCACTTCTCAATTTTGGAAGTCTTTCCAAAAAGGTCTTGGTACCGAAGTTAAGCTTAGTACAACCTTCCACCCTCAAACCAATGCGCAAGCAGAGCATACCATCAAAAGTTTGGAAAATATTTTGAGAGCATGCATGGCTGATTTCAAGGGTAATTTGGATGATCACTTTCCTTTAATTGAGTTTGCATATAATAATTGCTATCTTTCAGGTAATGGTATGGCTCCATTTGAAGCTCTTTACGAATAGAGTTCTAGATCTCCTATAGGTTGGTTTGAAGTTGGTGAAGTGATTAACGTATCAAGGCATTTCATCCAATACTAAATGCCAGCGATCGTTCGTCAGTATAATAATCCAATTACATGAGTTGGGGTCAATTCCACAGGGAATAGTACTTTCTTCAAATTCAATAATCAAAGTACAATGACAACCTCTTCAATCAAACAATTCATGCACACTTAATGTTCAACTCTCTAATTTCAAGTTTTACCTATCAATCCCAAATTTACACTTGAACACAAACAATCAAATAGTATAGTAAAGCTTAGGGAATTGATCAACCAATTATTGAATTTCAATGAAGTAGATAAATGTTACTGCTCATAATGGGATAATTTTTTGTGGGTAGGACGAACTATATATAAAGTAACTTTCTCTCCAACAATTACCTTTTCTATGTTGAATTCTCTCGAACTTCAACACCAACCGAAAGAGGCCGAGCTCTTTACCCCTATCAAATTCACTCTTTCGAGCTGAATACAAAGGATAGATCACTTGTTTCACTCTCTCGAGCTGAAACCAAAGAAACCCACTACTAAGGACACTAAGATTGTCACCTTGGTTCCACACCTCTCTCTCGAGCAACTGCACAACACTGAAATTGACACACAAAGTCGTGCAATTCAACCATGAAACACAGCAACAACTTAGACCCACTTCAAATTAACACCATTCTTTGAAAATAACAAACACCCACTAAGTAAATTCAACAATTGACTTCACGATCAAAACCCCAAATAAAGGGTTTTAGCCACTCATCTTAAAAATGAAAGAATCAAAATCAATTATCACTCCCATAGTTAGGTAAAAATTGAGAATTAAAGATGAAAATCAATTGATAATCTCCTCTCTTACAATATCTCTCTCAAACTCTTGCTAAGAATCACTCCCTAAGCCCTTTGGTAGTGTTTTATCTCTAAGTAATTCCTCCCTCCTTTTTTGAATGAATTTCTCTCTCTAGCCAAAACTAATTTAAACAAAGCTAAAGTGTCACTGCTTATGACTATTCGGTGAAGTAACTCGGGTGTCGCTGACAGATCGGTGACTCACCGATTGTTCTTCATCTCGCCTTCATTTTTCACTTTTTCTTGGTCTGGCTACTGTAACTTTAGGCGATCCAGGTTGGGATCGCCGAATTACTCTGCGATTTGCCCTTTATCCGTCCATCTCACCCATCAGCAGTTGCTTGAATCTTCTTTAGTACTTTTGGCGGCCTGGTTGTCCTTCGCCGACTAGATCGACGATACACCGAATATAGCTGCTACTCACCGAATTCACCCCCATTTTAGCTCCAACATTCTGTAACTTTAGGCGGTATCTTGGTGATTTGGCGATTCACCGATTGACATTGGAGATTTGGCGATTGGCGATTGGCGATTCGCCAATTGACATCATCGATCATTAGGTCTTCATTTCTCCATTCCTTTAGCTTAATTTGTTCATTTCTCCCCAATAGTGTACATGCTTTGCCTCTAACACCAAATACCTGAAATTCAAAAAAAATCATTAGTTATTGAGACAAAATATGCATTTGAGGGCACTAAATCTATCAAAATAAAGCCCTAAAAGAGTCCAAATTATGGACTCATCAACCCCCTTAACTTACACTTATGCTTGTCCTAAAGTAAAACTCAAGTTCGGCAGTTCAACAAGAATGTCTCAAATAGTGCTACACAAGGCTAAATCATGAATGCACACAAAAAGACTCTAATTACCTGTACATGGATCAATTGTGCACTCAAAAATTCAAGTTGTGACTCACCATTACCAAAGAATCTCAAGCTCACAATACTTGCTTCAAATGCAAGTTCAAGCTCAACAAAGGAAATCAAATGCCCTTACAAAAAGAATGATTCCATATTAATACACAATGGTTCAACAATTTAAATCTCCGGAATCAAGATCAACACTCACACTCACAAAGATAAACGCACTGCATAATTTCACCCATAAGTTTACCGTTATTTTCCAATCGACTTTTGTTTCAGTTTATTCAAGATCAAAAAGGTCTTTCCAAGGCTTGTACTGGGGCTAAGTGTAAAGGTATGGTCATTTAGGCTTATAGGCTGAAATCCTCATGAAATGTGATGTGAACAACACCTTCTTTCCCTTTTTTTTTCCATCATTTTCATTCAAGCTCAAAAGTCACCTCTTATTCATCCTCCATGGACCTTTGGAAACCTCATTTTCTTTGTATTTTCACAACTTTACTCAACAACTTTTACTTTCTTTTTCTTTTTCAATCTTTTCTTCTTTTTCTCCCTTTTTTTAACATGGGGTGGTTCCATTATTCTCAAAACATAGGCAAAAGGGACTTCTTTTCATTTTCTTGATTTGCCTTCTCTTTACACCACACCCCCAACTTAGGCTTTTGGCCTAAGTTAGCTATTCAAACAAACTACAGATCATGAGGATTATGGCTAATAGGTCAATAAAAGGTAGCAATGTTATCAAGTTTCTTCCAAGAAAAGGTTAAGGCTCAAAGGGTGCTAAAAGAGGTTCACACACTGACATGGTAAGCCACAAAAGAGGTATAATTTCAAATTGGTTTACACTCTTTAAAGTTTCCTAAGATCATCTCAAGAAATTGCATGGCTTAGTCAACCGGACCAACGGAGAAAATTTTAGGTGTCATCACACATGGTTCACGGTAAGCTCATCACATAAGTCATTGAGACCAATGTCAAACAAGACTTCACACTTTTGCTAGTGTGCAAATATTCATCACAAGAGACTCAGTTCAATACTTGGCTAGTCACAACGAGATGCAAAGCGTTCACATATTATCTATGCAACTTCAATTGGCCTCGTTGTAGCTGCACATTCACTTTTGTTTGATTATGAGCCTTATTCAAGTCATCAGTATTAATCAAACCGATACTCAAATTTGCACAAGAATAACCACATTCCACACAAACAAGGGGTGTCAAAGCAAGGAGGAGGTTCACTAAGGACACTAAATAATATCCACACCCCCACCAAAAGCAGTCAGCATTTGTCCCCAATGCAGGTAGAGAGCAGGCATTTACCGTAAATAAAACAAAATAGGAACAATAAATAAAAACTGACAAGAAATGAAAAAAATCTAGTGTGTAAACAACTAGAGCAGGGTGACGAGGAATCTTCACTAAATGCCCAATTAGCGATGGAGTGAAACGGTCACCGAATGCCTCGGTGATGCGCCTAATGTTCTTCAGATCGCCTTAGTTCCAGTAGACTGCACTGCCAGAGAAGGTAGATCGGCGAAGATGTAGGGGATCATCGAACGGATTGGCGATCTACATAACAAACTTAGAGTATCGTCGGTCGATCCTTGAGTAACGTTGTCCGTGTTGATTAGAAAGGGCGAGGAAAATCAGGTCGCCTAAACACATCGGCGATCCGTCGACCAGTGAAGGTATCCCACCGAATGTTCTAGAGTCTTAGTCTCATTTTTGAGATCCATAAGGCGAACCAAATCATGCTCGCCAAAATGGTTTGGCGACTCGTCAAGAAGACTTTTGTCTCGCTCATGATCCCACTCCTGCAGAAATCTACACACATTATTTAAAACACTAACTCTTGGGTTGCCTCCCAAGAAGTGCCTTATTTAACGTCGTGGAACGATGTGGAAATGGTCTCAAGCATTTTCCAGGTACACCACCTCAATCAAAGAAATCTCATGGCAATCTGGAAAAGTATAATTTTAAGAGTTGCCCATTCACCTTAAATGCAGGTCCCTCTTGACCCTCAACTTCTATGGCACCATTCGTGAATACACTTGTCACTCTAAATGGTCCCGACCATTTGGATTTGAGTTTTTTGGGAAAGATTCTAAGTTGGGAGTTGTATAGTAACACCCAATCTCCCACCTTAAACTCTCTTTTAAATATTTTTGCATCATGCCACTTCTTTATCTTTTCCTTGTAGAGAGCTGAACTTTCGTAAGCTTCAAACCTAAATTCATCCAATTCATTTAAATGCTCTACTCTCTCTTTTGAGGTTTTTGTCCAGTCCAAATTCAGAGCTTTTAATGCCCACATTGCTTTGTGTTCTAACGCAACTGGTAGATGGCAAGACTTCCCAAAAACTAACTGATATGGATACATACGATTGGAGTTTTTTAAGCGATGCGATATGGCCACAGTACATCATCAAGCTTTCGAGACCAATCAATCCTATTACCATTCACTGTATTTGCTAAGATTTTCTTGATTTCTCGGTTTGATACTTCTTGACCGCTTGTTTGGGGATGATATGGAGTTGCTACTTTGTGTTTCACCCTATACTTACTCAATGCAGCTGAGAACCACTTATTGCAAAAATGGGAACCACCATCACTAATAATAGATCGAGGAGTAACGAATCTAGCAAAGATGTAGTGTTTCAGAAATTGAACCACATTTCTCCCTTCATTGTTTGGAAGTGCAACAGCTTCTACCCATTTAAAAACATAATATATTGTCACCAAGATATAATTATTACCAAAGGAACTCACAAATGGGCCCATGAAATCGATTCCCCAAACATCAAATAGCCCGACTTCTAAAATGGGAGTAAGGGGTAACTCGTGTCTTTTAGATACTCCACCTTGCTTCTGGCATTGGGTGCATTTCTTCACAAATTCATGCGCGTCTTTGTAGATGGATGGCCTGTAGTATCTACTTTGGAGGACTTTAGCGGTTGTACGCACACCGCTTTGATGACCCCCAATCGGTGAAGCATGACATGCATGGAGAATTTCCACCGCCTCTTCTTTCGGAACACGTCGTCTGATGATATGATCCGCACACTCTCAAAACAAGTATGGTTCATCCCAAAAGTACCTTTTAACATCAAACATGAACCTCTTTTGTTGGTAGAAGTTCAGCTCATTCGGCATTAATCTTCACACTATGTAATTGGCGAAATCTGCATAGCAAGGAATTTGTTTGAGAGTTATTGCAAACACTTGTTCATTGTGTCAACCTCAGGAACGTCATTTTCCTTGCCCTCTAACCTGGATAAGTGGTCAGCCACTTGATTTTCGCAACCTCTTCTATCTTTGACCTGAAAGTCAAATTCTTGCAATAGGAGCACCCACCTTATCAACCTTGTCTTAGCAACCTTGTTTGCCATTAGGTAATGGAGTGCAACAAGATCAGTGTGAACAATCACTTTAGTGCCTAACAAATATGCCCAGAATTTCTCATATGCATAGATTACTGCAAGAAACTCTTGTTCAAGTCATGGTATAATTAAGCTGAGCACTGTTTAGAGTCTTGCTTGCGTAATAAATTGGGTGAAAAAGTTTATTTCATTTCTGCACCAACACAACACCCAATGCCTTTCCACTTGCATCACACATTACTTCGAAAGATTCTGACCAATCAGAACTGATATTGACTGGGGTCGATACTAATTTTTCCTTCAAGCACAGGAAAGCCACCATACGAGCATCATCAAAATAGAATTTCACCTCTTTCTCTAAGAGTTTGCATAAAGGATGTGCAATCTTTGAGAAGTCTTTGATGAACCTCCGGTAGAAACCAACATGTCCTAAGAAACTATGAACCCCATTTACCAAAATTGGTGGTGGAAATTTCTCAATAACTTCAACCTTTGCTCTATCACCATCCAGCCCCTTTGCGACACCTTCTGACTAAGTACTATTCCTTCTTTAACCATGAAGTGACATTTTTCCCAGTTGAGGACCAAGTTCGTTTCTAACATCTTTGGAGAACTTGTCCTAAGTGTACTAAGCAAGTCTCAAAGGTATAGCCTATAACTGAGAAGTATTCCATAAATACCTCCATTGAATCTTCTACCATGTCGGCAAAAATCGATAGAATGCAACGTTGGAAGGTTGTCGGGGCATTGCATAACCCGAACGGCATCCTTTGGAAGGTAAAAGTTCCATAGGGACATGTGAAGGTGGTTTTGTCTTTGTCTTCCGGTGCGATGGATATTTGGTGGTAACCAGAATTTCCATCTAAAAAGCAGTACCAACCTCTCTCTAATAGCCTGTCAAGCATTTGATCCATGAATGGCATAGGAAAGTGATCTTTTTCGGTCCATGAATTTAACTTTCAATAATCCATGCATACTCTCCACCCGGTCACCGATCTAGTCGGCACAAGCTCCCCCTTTTCATTTAGGACTACAGTGATACCTCACTTTTTCGGTACACATTGTACCGGACTTACCCATTTTCTATCTGCAATGGAGTAGATCACCCATGCGTCTAACCACTTGATGATCTCCTTTTTTACCACTTCTTGGATTGGTGGGTTCAATATCCATTGATGTTCAACACTAGGCTTACACTCATTATCAAGATGGATTTTGTGAGTACAAATACCGGGAGGGATGCCCACTATATCAGCAATGGTTCATCCTATAGCTTTTATATGTTTTTGCAACACTACAAGGAGAAATTTCACCTGCCATTCAAGCAACCCAGCTGCAATGATCACCGGTAAAGTGTTATTTGCCCCAAGAAAGCATATCGAAGATGAGAGGGAAGTGCTTTCAATTCCAGATTAGGTGGTTCTTATGTTGATGGCTTTGTAGGAGGACTCTCTCTATTCTTTAGGTCAATATCCAACTTGACTGGAGTCTTTGAATACCCTCCTAAACCTCTCAAAGCAGCTACTACCTCCTCATAACCCTGAATTTTGAATTCTTCATAATTAGAAAGTACAGCTTCAAGGGGTTCATTCATGCACATCAAGTGGCTTACACTAGCTACCACCTCATCGATAATATCATCAGTAGACACCACATGAATGTCACTTAGGTGTTTCATGGATTTGCAAATATTGAAAGTGACCTCATATTCGTTCACCGGAAACCTCAATTCTCCACTTTCAACATCCACCAATGCTCTCCCAATTGCTAAGAATGGACTTCCTAAAATAATGGGAATTTCAGCATGTATTTCACAATCTATAATAACAAAATCAGCCGGAAAAATGAACCGATCGACTTTCACCAAGATGTCATAAAGTATCCCCACGGGATGTTTGATTGAACGGTCTGCCATCAATAGTCTCATTGTGGTTGCTTTCGGTTCACCCAATCCAAGTTGTTTGTATATCGCATAGGGCATTAAGTTGATGATTGCTCCTAGGTCACATAAGGCTTTAGCGAATTGGAGCATGCCTATGGTGCACGGAATGGTGAATGACCAGGGATCTTCCCTCTTTTTGATTAGCTCCTTGTCATATTTGCACTGCAATTATGGGAGACTTCAATTGTCTCAAAATACAAACTCCTTTTTTTCGTGGCTAACTCTTTCATAAACTTGGCGTATCCCGGCATTTCCAACAATGCTTCCACAAGGGGGAGGTTGATTGATAGTGTCTTGAACACTGACAATAACTTCTTGAACTTCTCGTCTTCATTTTTCTTTTTTAAACGTAGGGGAAATGGTGGAGGTATTTTGGGTAAAGGTTGGATGACTTTTGGAATTTGAACGTGTTATTCCACTTCCTTTTGTGGTTCTTTAGCAAGGTTTTGATGTATAAGCAACTATTGTTCCTCCATGCATTCACCTTCTTAATGCTTTTGAGCATCTGCATTTTCCATCACATTACCTATTGCTACCTTTCCGCTTCGAGTAACCACAGCCAGCCCTCCATCATCATCTTCTATCGTTATCTTTTGTTTCAACTGAGCTGATAATAAACTCAGTTGGCCTTCAAGTGTCTTGATGGCGTTGGCATGAGAGTTCACTTTACTGTTCAATGATGAAAAGTTATCTTTCATCCCTTTCAACAAATCATTTGAACCTTCAACTTTGTCAAGTATGCGTGACAAAAAGTCATTTACCTCGCATTATCTTTTGATTTTGGGCTTTCACTTGAATGAGTATGGTTTTCCTCGTAATCATCTTCCCTTATCCAATAATCATTTGCTCGGCCCAATCTTGATAGTATCTCCTTTGTTCTTCTCCCTTATGATAGTTCCAACCTTGATTTCCACCTCGCTATAGAGAGCGTGGGTGGAAACCCTCCTCATATCTCTTGGAGTTCCAACCTTGATTCCCCCCCGGCCTTAAGTAACCGGAAGAACAACCCTCCTCAACTTTAAACACTCCACATGTCTCCTTCATGTGCTCTTGTAGAACTTCCATTTGGGTCAACATCTTCTTGATATTTTCATCCCTCTCTTTCTCTTTATCAGTTGCTCTTGCGTTAATCTAAAATGTAATGGAGAAACTTGATCCTCTTTGGTGTACCACACTTGGTTTATTCAAGTCATGTTATCCAGAAGAAACGAAGCCACCTCAAATGATTGTAACACTATTCCTCCTCGTACCAATTGATCAGCCACACCTTTATTAACCAAATCGAGATTCTGGTAGAAATATTGAAGTAACAAATTGTTTGGTAGCCCATGAGATGGGCATTTAAGTAGGAGCTTTTTGAATCTCACCCACGTTTCATGGATTGGTTCCCCCTCCCGTCGCTTGAAACTTCGAATTTCGTCTCTAAGTTTCATCATCCTTGATTGAGGAAAGAATCTTGTGTTAAATGCTATAACCTTCTCCTCCCATGATGTGATGGAATTATTTGGTAACTCAGCTAACCACTTATTAGCTTCTCCCGTTAAGGATAGTGGAAATAACCGCAACCAAATTGACTCTTGAGACACATTTTTGAATGAAAAAGGGCTGCAAACCTCTGCAAAGTTTCTCACATGCTCATGCGGGTCTTCGTGATCTAGCCCTCTGTATAGTCCCCGCATTTGGAGAAGATGAAGAGTTGTGCTAGTGACTTTAAACATCGCATTCTCATTAGTTTGTGGGATGCAAATTGCACCCATTCCACCTGATTGAGCTGGGTTGTAGACACTATTGATGTCGTCTATACCATCTCAATGACCTACTTCGCTGTCATTCATCTATTCCTCACTCACGTTCACTTCTACGTAGTCCAACCAACATTTTCACAAAACTACCAAAACTAATTCACCTACAGCCAATGAATTTTAGAGCGTCAAATCTTCAATCAAAGAATTCTAAGTAATGCTACTCCCCAGCATCGGTGCCATTTTGATTAACGTATCAAGGCATTTCATCCAATACTAAATGCCAACGATCATTCGTCAGTATAATAACCCAACTACGTGAGTTGGGGTCGATCCCACAAGGAGTAGTACTTTCCTGAAATTCAATAATCAAAGTACAATGACAACCTTTTCAATCAAACAATTCATGCACACTTAATGTTCAGCTCTCAAATTTCAAGTTTTACCTATCAATCCCAAATTTACACTTCAGCACAAACAATCAAATAGTATAGTAAAGCTTGGGGAATTGATCAACCAATTATTGAATTTCAACGAAGTAGATAAATGTTACCACTCATAATGGGATAATTTGTTGTGGGTAGGACGAACTATATATAAAGTAACTTTCTCTCGAACAATTACCTTTTTAATGTTGAATTCTCACGAACTTCAACACCAATTGAAAGAATCCTAGCTCTTTACCCCTATCAAATTCACTCTTTCGAGCTGAATACAAAGGATGGATCACTTGTTTCACTCTCTCAAGTTGAAACCAAGGAAACCCACTACTAAGGACGCTAGGATTGTCACCTTGGTTCCACACTTCTCTCTCGAGCAAGTTCACAACGCTGAAATTGACACACAAAGTCGTGCAATTCAACCATGAAACACAGTAAAAACTTAGATCCACTTCAAATTAACACCATTCTTTGAAAATAACAAACACCCACTAAGTAAATTCAACAATTGGCTTCATGATCAAAACTCCAAATAAAGGGTTTTAGCCACTCATCTTAAAAATGAAAGAATCAAAAATAAATTATCACTCCTATAGTTGGGTACAAATTGAGAATCAAAGATGAAAATCAATTGATAATCTCCTCTCTTACAAAATCTCTCTCAAAATCTTGCTAAGAATCACTCCCTAAACCCTTTGGTAGTGTTTTCTCTCTAAGTAATTCCTCCCTCTTTTTTGAATGAATTTTTCTCTCTAGCCAAAACTAATTTAAACAAGGCTGAAGTGTCACTGCCTATGAGTATTCGGTGAAGTAAGTCGGGTGTCGCTGACAGATCGACTCACCAATTTTTCTTCATCTTGCCTTCATTTTTTGCTTTTTCTTGGTCTGGCTACTATAATTTTAGGCGATCCAGGTCAGGATCGCCGACTGACTCCGCGATTTGCCCTTTATCCTTCCATCTCGCCCATTAGCACTTGCTTGAATCTTCTTTAGTACTTTTGGCGACCTGGTTGTCCTTCGCCGACTAGATTGGCGATACGCCGAATATAATTGCTACTCGCTGAATTCCCCCCCCCCCCCATTTTAGCTCCAGCATTCAATAACTTTAGGCGGTATCTTGGCGATTTGGCGATTCGCCGATTGACATCATCGATTATCAGGTCTTCATTTCTTCATTCCTTTAGCTTTGTTTGTTCATTTCTTCCCAATAGTGTCCATGCTTTGCCTCTAACACCAAATACCTGAAATTTAGAAAAATTCATCAGTTATTGAGACAAAATATGCATTTGAGGGCACTAAATCTATCAAAATAAAGCCCTAAAAGAGTCCAAATCTTGGACTCATTATGAAACTGCTTTAATAGGTCACGAGTTTGTTCATGGGCCTATGGAAAAAGTTTGGCTTATAAGAGAAAGGCTGAAAATGGCTCAAAGTCCAGAAAAGTCCTATGTCGGTGTTAGAAGAAGAGAGCTTTAGTTTGATGTTGGTTATTGGGTTTACTTGAATATTTCACCTATGAAGGGTGTCATGAGGTTTTAGAAAAGGGGGAAGCTTAGTCTCCGATATGTTTCCCCATATCAAATTTTTAGTCGTATTGGTAAAGTAGAATATGAGCTTGATTTGCCTAACGACTTAGCATCGGTACATCCAGTGTTGTATGTTTCCTTATTGAAGAAGTAAGTTGGATTCAGACATCTATTATACCATTGGAGAGTCTTAATACAAAAAAAACCTTTCTTATGAAGAAGTTCCGGTTGAGATTTTAGACCGGCAAGTTAGAAAGTTGAGAAACAAAGAAGTTTCATCCCTAAAGATGTTGTGGGGGAATGAAATGGTTGAGGATTCTACTTGGGAGTCCGAGGCCGATATGATTTCCTAATATCGTCATCTTTTTCCCCCCAATCCTACTCTAGCTTAAGGTATCTAATTCCTCATGGTTCATTCTTTTAGATTCATGTGTCTTAGACATTCTCATGTTTCCTTATGCATGCATATGTGTTTTGTGAAATGATGGTATAAAGCACCTCTTAGCTTGGATTTTTCCCTTTGATTATGTGAATTTATGTGATTTCCTTCATGTTGGGTTGCTAGATATCTTCTTATGTCGCCTTGAGTTCCATTTGGGGACGAATGCTCCAAAGGGGGGGATATTGTAACACCTCTGATTTTGAAAAGGGAAAAGGTCGCATGAACTGTAACTAGTGGTTCAGGTCTATGAGGCTAGTCTATGGTTTGTGGAACTTTATACGGGTCCTAGACCAGTCTTATAAAATGGGGGAAAATAAGTTTTGAAAAATTAAATTTTTGAACTTTTCTACGGTTCACCAGGACAGCCGGTCAAATGATTTACAAGTCGTAGATGAGTATTGTAGGCAGGTCCCAGACATAGTGACATTTTGAGGTCAAGGTTGATTTATACGGTTGGAGTGTACGAACCGTAGAAGGTCCTATGGGTCGTAACAAGTTTCGTCAATGGTTGGCCAAAATATTAGGTTACTGAACTTTTTAACAGTTGACCAGGACGGTCCGTCAAAGGTCCTGTGGTCCGTAGGTCCATATGGTAGAGAGTTTAGACAGTTATTTCTTAGGGGCTTTTGGTTCTTTTTCTAATTGTTTTACGCTTGTACTATATCATTTTTGCTTCTATCCTAAGCCATATATAAAGTTGTTAGGTCCTAAAACTACCCATTTAAACCCATTCTCCTAATTCCCCAAAACCCAACCAAATTCCCTCTCAACCTCGGTAAGAAGACGAAGTTAGGGTTCATTCAAGGGCATCAATTCACCATTAATCTTGGGCTTTGAGTAGAAAGGTATTTTGGTATTCACTCATGGAGTATATCCCTCCATGAGGTCCCAAAGGTTTCAATTTCTCAATTAAATCTCAAGTTGATCAAGTTAGGGATTCAATTCAATATTTATGGTTCCCTTCAAATTATGAATTTATTGAATAATCCCTATTTTCTAATGCATGAATTGAATTAATTGCCTGATTTTGAGTTGAATTTACATGAACCCATACATAATCCATGATTTTGATTATGAAACCATGATGAAGCTTAGGAACTATGAGTTATGACTTTATGAAGATATGAATGATTTTATAAAATTGATGTAAATGATTTGAGGTTACATTGAGAGGAAAGTATTAATGTTATTGTGAAAAGTTTTCTCACATACTACTATGATCATAATTTTGAAAGGTATTTCTCTCATATGGATTCACATTGTTGAAAGGTTGTTTCATCTATGTTGAATTATGTTTAAAGAGTTCTATGTTTTATCTTTATGATATGGATTGGTATTGCTCATTGTCTTCCCTATTTTACAATGATAATTGATTATTTTAATCTCTTTCTTTGGGATTTTAACTTAGCACCGAGAAGGCTTTGAGGTGGAGGCTCAAATAGGGTAGTTTGTAGTACCTCTAACCCCAAACTACGTGCCCCTGTATAATTGTCCTAAATGACCTAACTAGTGGATCCACTTTAGCAAAAAATGATGTGTATAGACTGTACCTTTGTAAATTGAATCCCTTTCTTTTTGTATAAGGGATAAACCAGATTCCATGATACAGATCTCATGGTCTTATTGTTGGTTATAAAATATCCCACAAAACTATTATGTTTCTTCAAAGTTGTCTTATGTGTCTTATTTCAAATTCCTTGACTATGCCTTATGATTTTCATGCTGTTGCTTCTTTAAGCTTTCAAATGTTCAAATGTTGGTTATGCATTACATGTTTTAAGCTATTCATGCTACCATGCCTATTTTATGTATATTTCCCCCATTAATGTAGGATCCTAAATTGTTTCATTAATGTAGGGTCTAATGCTTCTACCTCCCACACTCGTGGCTAGTTGATCATTCTACTAGATTCAAGAGTTGGTGGGTCCTCATGTTCCGAGGACCAAGAAACTTTTACTTGTTTTATCTTTCTTTTGTTTTTTAATTATGTATGTGGTGTAAGAGTTACGTCTCAACCACTCCTTTGACATTTAGATGGATTGTTGTGACTATGTTAGACTTCTGCTTTGTCAAACTCTATTATAATATAAGATTGCTATTTTTGAAATCTTTATTTCAATTATCTTGTAGAATGTATGCTAAGTTGCTTGTGCAGGGCCTTTCGGGGTTGTATACGTCATGTTACACCTATGGTATCATTTGGGTCGTGAAAGACTTAGAGAAATAAGAAAAAGACATAGATACCCTAAGAAAAACTTTTATTTATAGAGTATGTGTGGACCTTCCATTGGTCATGGAAGTCCACTGTGGAACAAAGAAGTGTTTCTATCTTTCAGGTTCTTATATATGAATTCATTCCATGTATCGTAAAATAATCCATGGAATGTGGAGTGTCTTCATGGAACTTAGGAATTTTGACAACTTTCATGTTCGAGTCTATGAGGTCATTCCATGCCTCGTGGGATGACCCACGACTTGTAGAATCCATCCACGGAACCTAGATGCAATGCAATCTCCTATGATCGATATCCGCAAGCATACTTCATGATTTGTGGATGCTTTCACAACTTATAGATACCGATTGTGGAAATCTGGTACTAAAATTTTAGGCTGGTTTTTATGCTAATGCTAAGTGTTTGTAGGTTCGAAATCGTAGATGTTACATTGTCAGCCATAAGACACTATAGAGGTAATAGAGCGTCTAAATAAATATATAGAATGAGTTCAACCAACAATATTTATTAGGAAAGGCCAGAGCTATCCTTACTTGAGGTATTGTCAAGCGACACCATTTTGCCAAAAAACTACACTGTATACATACGTCAAATTTTAATTTTATCATATATTATAAAAAAGGGAAGCTTTAAAATGTAAAGTTGGATTAGCATTTTACCTCTCCATTAAATAAAAAAGTGTAAAACATAAGAAAAACTAGACCTTAAATGTTAAAATTTGAAGAGTTGAAATGAATATATATTGAGATCAAATTCACTCAAACAATTCACGGCAAAATCAGAAAGGTCTTTTAAAACATTTGACTGCTTGTTGTTAAAAACCATTTGTTTCCCAACCATTATTACTTATATTTATTGACTTTAATAACAAAACCATTTGTGTGTTGTATGAAAATAGAGGTTGATTACGTAGCAATGGAGATTTTGGTTTAGAATCTAGTGAAACAACGTCGAAGATGAAGGTGCCATGAAAAAAATGAATGTTGTAGTGTTAGGCGTAAGTTATGAGAGAGGTCACACATGGCTGAAGTTAGTGGTGCAGTTGGGATGAACATGGCAACATGATTTTTCATCTACATCATATCAACTTGGGTACGGACATGGTTTTTGAAGTGATTCATAGGCTCTTATCCGAATTATAGCCCTAAAATGAAAACTGAAACCAGTTATTTAAGGGTCCGTATAAGTACTTGGTCAATATTAAACCTAAGAATTAGAAATGGTGGTTATGTGAACCTGTTGCTTATAAAAAAATATGATACAACAGGTCAATTCTACCAACTCATTCTCGGGGTAATATATTTAAAAATAACCTTATTAAGAGTATAAATCTTTTCCATATAAATCTAATTTTTATACATTTATCATGTATTAAAATATTATATTATCAAGACACTTAAAGTGTTGCAGGTAAAATGATTAGCAATGGGGAATACCACTATGGAAAAAAATATGGTATCTCCAATGCTCCAACAAACATATTTTTTCTTCAATTTTTAATTTACTCGGTTTAAATTTCTGTAATTACAAGTTACAATAATAAGTTGTAGCGTTGTTGCATATTGTGTAATGTCCTAAATGTAAATGATAATGTATGTCATATCTATCACACACCAAGCCCACACACTGGATGTGGCCGACATTCGAGAACCATTCCTGGTCTCCAAGCGAACCATTGGCCTGACTGACTACTGATCGGAAGAGTTACACAAGCGATAATAGGGTTAGAAACAAAATTTAGAATATTCAAATTCAAAGTAAATACTCAACTCAAAGTATTTGTAAAATACTCGATAATATAGGTATAATAGTTTGCAAAACATCTCAGGGAAAGTAAATACTAAGAGATTTCTCTACTCTATCTATCTATGAAGTCTCTATATTTTAACATGGATGTTGGGAAAAATACCCACGATACCCTAAAATGACTATACAAAAAAGAAAAGTGGAGTCCTCTAGAATGCAACGAGGCTCACAAAAAGCTAACTGGAGTGCAAAGTGATTTCAACGAAGCATCTGTTGATGATCCTGAACCATCACAAATATCACTATGAGAAATGTGATGATATAGCGTCTCATCACACTTCCACAACTATCCTATACCTTGCCAAGATATAGGACACCTCAACTAAGTGGATCCACTAAAGCTCTCCTCGAAATGAATAGGTACGATCGTTTACCCATTTAAGCTACATGGTTTATGAGGACTTGAGTTGTCTAAACTTATCCCCATATCAATATTCAATACTACTACCAATAAATATTCATACTCATGCTCAAATGTATAAACATACGATTACTCAATTTGAGGTAACGGCTCAAATTATCCTTTTAAAAAAGGTAACTATTCTGAAGTATCTCTAAAAAACTCTTTATATAAACAAAGTTCTCTTTATCAATGTAAAAGTAATACACTTGGGAATCAATTAGTTCCCTTAAACTTTACTCAAAAATCTTTCTTTAAACTCTACTCAAAACTCTTCTGTACATTCTCACAAAATCAATTTAACATAATTGCTTAGTTAAAAATATTCTCAATAATAGCTATGTGACGACTCAAATACTAGGCTTCATGTTGAATAATAGTCATGAATAATCAACTAAAGAATCTCAATGCATGGCATATAGCAACTCAAAAATTAGGAATAGAAACTCAGAATTCAACAACTCGTCTAAAAAATTAACAAAACTAAGGATGTAACCCTAGATTATCTCTTACTTCTAGAAAGTAGATGTAGGGCATGAAGACGAACTCATTCTATCACTATGATTAGCCTAACATACCTGAATGAACAAAGTTCTTAGCAAAACTATTGATAACTCGAAGAACACTCAAATCCTTGGCCTTCTCCTCTTGGATCTTTGCTCTAAGACTTGGAAGTGTTACGTTAATGAACGCAATAATATTGTTCAACACTAATTAAACCATTAATTAGGTGTAAAAAGGCCATGGTTTAGTCTTAGAAAGGTGAGAAAGGACTGAAATACCCCTCTTAAAAGATGGCAAAAACCTTCTACGGATCAATCTACGGTTTGTGATATGTTCTGCGGACCGTAGATCCCATATTTGGAATTTATATTGAATTTTAAGTCTTAAAATCTCATTTTATGGATCTAATATACGACCCGTAGAAGTTTCTACATACCGTAGATCTAATCCGTAGAATTCATACAATTTTCAGGCTCAAATGTCCATTCTACTAGTCCAAACTATGGCTCCTATAAGTTCCTACTGCATGTATTAAGGATTCATAGGAATTGGTCCCAAAAAATCAGACCCTCTATATTTTTGACGGGTTGACAGTACGGTCGTCGAAATTTTGACGGCCCATAGAAACAAGTCGTAGGAATTGACTTTAGGCAACTCTAATGTGATAGTTTCTGGTAAGAGATTCATGACTTTTTACTTAAAACTTGAAATGAGGCAAACTTTGTGGCGTTGGAAAGAGAATTCAAAAGCATTCAATGTGGTAGATCTGTTCATTAAAGTTGACCTAAGTAGAATTTTATGTCAAAATATAATCGCTAAGGAAGCTTTGAACTCGACTTTATGCTTGGGAATTCTTGTGACCTTAATTCATATTCAAATCCATTCCCGCATTAAAGAATTAACCTTAACACCAAATAACAATTTAAGAATCACCTGAAATGACCTTACACACAAATAAAGAATGGTTCGGGCATTAGCTTAGAAATTTTGGGTTGTCACAATATCTCCCCCTTGGGATCATTCATCCTCAAATGATGGCTGAAATGATCATGGAAGGGTAGGGAAATGCTTAACAACCCAATTAAATGCAAAACACATATAAAACTAATGAACTCAAAACACTAAAGGAGGGACTGAATAAAATGACTAATTTTAGGAAGAGTTAATACCTCAGATTGGAAATAAATTGGAGGAAAAGAGATGAGGGTATCTAGTCTTTATATCCTCCTCAAAATCCTAAGTTGCCTCCTCAACACACTGATTTCTCCATAAGACCTTGATTAATGCAACCTTTTTGGTTCTCAACCTGCGAACCTAACGATCAAGAATCTGAACGGGAATCTCTTCATAAGATAGGTCGTCCTTCATACCAATTTCTAGGTAGGAACAATAAGTGAAGTATCACCCAAACACTTCTTTAGCATGGAGATGTGAATACTAGATGGACTACAACTATTTCTGGGGGTAGCTCAAACTTAAAAGGTACATTGTGAATCGTATTTGATATCCTCTAAGGACTATTATATCAAGGACGGAGATTCCCTTTATTACCAAAACTATAGCACCCTTCATGGGTGAAACATTCAAATAGACTCGATCATTAACCTCAAACTCCAAATCTCTTATCCTAACATCTGTATAAGATTTCTGACAGCTCTACGCTATTCTCAACCTCTCTTAGGTTATTTTCACCTTTTCCATGGTTTAATGAACTAGGGCTGGTCCTATCAACTTAGATTCACCAACCTCAAACTAGATCTGGTACCCAATTTACTTTACAGTTTTGGAAATCTTTCCAAAAGGGCCTTGGTACTCATGTTAAGCTTAGTATGACATTTCATCCTCAAACTGATGCAGTGGAGCATATTATCCATACTTTGGAAGATATGTTGAAATCTTGTTGATTGAATTCAAGGGTAATTGGGTTGATCATTTATCCGTGATTGAGTTTGCTTATAATAATAGTTATCATTCAAGCATTTGTATGGCTCCATTTGGGCCTGTTTATGGTAGAAGGTGTAGATCTCCTATAGGTGGGTTTGAAGTTGGTGATATTTCTTTGATAGGTCCCGAATTAGTACATGAAACTATGGAGAAACTTCGGCTTATTAGAGAAAGGTTAAAAATGGCTCAAAGTCAACAGACGTCTTATGTTGATGTTAGAATGAGAGATCTTGAATACGATATAAATGATTGGGTCTACTTGAAAATTTCATCGATGAAGGGTGTGATGATATTTGGGAAGAAAGGCAAGCTTAGTCCCCGTTATGTGGGCCCATATGACATTTTAAGGTGTATTGGTAAGGTTGCTTATGAACTTGAATTGCCTAATGACTAAGCATCGGTACTTTCAGTTTTCCATGTCTCTATGTTGAAGAAATGTGTTGGTGATCCAACATCCATTATGCCATTGGAGAGACTTGATATAAAGGAAGTCTTTCTTATGAAGAAGTTCCTGTAGAGATTTTGCACTGGCATATAAAGAAATTGAGAAATAAGGAAGTTGTATCCGTGAAAGTCTTATGGAGGAATCAAACATTTGAGGGTGCTACTTGGGAGGCCGAGGCTGATATGATGTCCTGTTATCCCCATCTCTTTCTCTCGGATCCTATTTTAGCTTACGGTATTTAGCTCATCATAATTCATCATTTTCTGTTTCATGTGTTTCAATTATTCTCATTTTCCCTCATGGTTGCACAAACATGAGAACTTGATTTTTGAAAAAAATAAGGTAACTTGATTGATTTCTTCATGATTATATATATTTGAGTGTGATTTACATGTATGCCTAAACAATGTTTTGAATATATTTTAGCTTGGAGTTGATGTTCGTCCTTGATTATGTGTTGTTGATGAAGTTGCATTCTTGTTGGGTTCTTAGCTCTCCTCCCTTACTCTTTTTGTGTTACCTTGACTCCGATTCGAGGAAGAATGTTCCTAACAGGGGATGTAAGACCCCGTATCCAAAAACTGACCGAACCAGCAGATTTCCAGAAGTTGCAAGTGCAATCCAAGGTTGCCACCCACGGACCATAGGGAGACCCATGGTCCGTCCTGGTGGTCCGTAGATGGCCACAAGATGGATCTTGGATCAGACCATGGACCTTCGATCAGTCCATAGGTCGAGATCCTCAGGACCCCCCAGAACTCATCCCCTGAAGTCGATCGATGGACTGACATGACAAATCATGGATCAGTCAATGGACTGTCGATCAGTCCGTAGGTGGCTTCAGCAGATTTTTAAGTCAAGGGTCGTTTGGTCTTTTCCTTATGCGTTGGACCTCTAAACTACGTCGTTTAACCCCTAAACTATGTGGTTTTAGTCAGTTTTAGCGTGGTAAACTAATTAGAACTTACCCTAATCAATTATTCACCAAATATTCATCAAACTTAGAGCAAAACAAATGAGAAAGTCGACCAAGCCCTAGTTCAAGCACGTAACGAGTTTTCATCAGTTGCAGCCTCGAAATCGAAAGATTTCTCCATGAATTTAGTCACCAAGTATGTGGGATTTCACTAGTGGGTTCCTTTCACCCATTAGGTCCATAGATTTCAGTCAAAATCTTGATTCCCTTATTGTTATCTACACCTAGGGTTTCTTAAATGTTAGAAATTGTTCAGTTTTAGCTGGTAGAATGATCCAAATCAGATGTCATGATTTTAGTATCATTTGTGTAGATTCTTTCATAAATTCAGAACCCTAGCTATATAGTTCTTTTATTTCATGAATTACACATGCTAGGTCAGTTATCTCAGTTATACATGCCTCAGATTTTAATGTCTCATTATCAGTACATTAATGTTGCATTTTCAATTAGCATGTCAGTATTTTTTAAGTTATCCAGTATTACAAAAATTCAAGTCATAAATTGTTAATTTCATATTCAATTGGGAGTAGCTTAATACCGAGTTGACTAGGGTCAGTCACCCTCAAGTCGCAGAACTACGTGCCCCATAGGTTGTAAGTCCTCTCTGTGGGGATCAATTTAGTGATCACGTCAGTCATGCCTCTATACCTCTGGCAGGGTATATTGGGTCCTCTCGATAGGGCATATACATCGGACTCCACAGTTAGCTCATGTGATTTTATGTCGTTATTAGTAGCTCCCTTATAGTCAGATTCTATTGCGTTGACCATGTTATCAGATTTCAGTCTCAGCATGTTATAAACTTGGTCATCGCATTCAGACATTTCATGTTCAGTATTTTCAGTATATCATCATGTTCATCTTATCTCAATGCTCAGTTAAATGACTTGTTCAGTTATGTTTATTGTTCAGCTATATTCTATCATGCATGCTTAGTACCTTTCAAGTACTGATGCATACTCTCTATATCTTCTCATGATATAGGTTCAAGTCTTCAGCTTCCATATCAAGCATAAATCTGTTCTCGATATTCAGCTCAGCAGTATCAGTGGTGAGTCCACATTCTCCGAGGACGACATACATGTTTCCTTTGCTTTTAGTTTTACTTCCTATTTTGATAGATTTAGCTGGGGGCATGTCCCATAACTTCTAGTCAGTTAGAGGCTATTTTCAAACGTAGTTAGATTCAGCTTTAGAATTTGAATTCGACTTTCTAGTTGTTGTTAAACTCTTAATTTTATATATATTCAGATAGTCTATGGGTATTTCCCATCATTTCAGTTTACATGATGATTTACCTTCTGCACAATAATTCTTTACTTCAGTTTACTTTAGTATGCTTATGATATGCCAACAGGGTTAGCTTGGGGTTACTCATGATCCTAGGTCCTGGGGGTAGCTTCGGGGCGTGACAAACTTGGTATCAAAGCACTAGGTTTAAGTGTCCTAGGATGTCTGAAAAGCCGCACCAAGTAGAGTCCTTTTCATGGGTGTGAAGTGCACCATATCTAATGAAAGGTAGGCTACAAAATGTTTTAGGAAAACTTCACTTTCTTGATATTCTTATCGTGCGTGGGTATGATCTACCATCTAATCTGATGTTATGCTCTTAAGATCATGCCTCCTCGTAGAGCTTATGCAAGGAATGCTAGTGCACGCAATGCTAACGTAGTTCCTCCTGTCCCAAACCATAAGGTTAAGAATGACGAGTTTCTAAATGCGATCCAACTTTTGGCTCAAAGTGTAGCCAATGAGAATAGTCAGCAGATTCCAGTTCCTAATAATAGAAATGGTGTATCAATGGCAGCTAGGGTTCGAGATTTTGTAAGGATGAATCCGCCTGAGTTTTTAGGGTCACAAGTTGGTGAGGACTCACAAAACCTCATTAATGAGGTTAAGAAAATCTTTGGAGTGATGCAAATGACTAGTAATGGTAGGGTTGAGTTGGCATCCTACCAGCTTAGAGATGTGGGTCACATATGGTACACTCAGTGGAAAGACAACCGAGGCTACTTTGTCTTTTGTAACTCCCTATATAGAAGTAAATTTTGTGTCAGTCGAGAAACTCTCTCAAAACCCTTCTGAGTCTCTACCCCAGTCGGTGACCCAGTTATAGCTAGACGGGTATACAGAAATTGCCTTATCACAATTTCTCATAAAGTCACCTCAATAGATCTTGTAGAGTTAGTAATGGTAGGCTTCGATATCATTCTAAGCATGGATTGGTTTCATTCATGTTATTCCTCAATCAATTGTAGAATTAAGATCGTTAGTTTTCAGTTTTCAGACGACCCAATCTTTAGAATGAAAGGGTAGTAGCTTAGTGCCTATGGGTCATTTCATTTCTTACCTTAAGGAAAGAAATATGATCTCTAAGGGTTATCTCTATCATCTAGTTTGGGTTAAGGATTCAACATTCGAAACCCCAACTCTTGAGTCAGTTCTTGTAGTGAATGAGTTTCCAGAAGTGTTTCCAGAAGATCTTCTTGAAGTTCCTCCCGAAAGGGAAATTGACTTTGGAATTGATATCCTTCCACATACCCAGCCTGTTTCTATTCCTCCTTATAGAATGGCTCCAGTTGAGCTTAAGGAATTGAAAGAGCAGTTGGAAGACCTTCTAGATAAGGGCTTCATCAGACCCAGTATTTCCACATGGGGTGCACCAGTGTTGTTCGTGAAAAATAAAGATGGTTCTCTCAGAATGTGCATTGACTATAGGCAATTGAACAAAGTCACAATCAAGAATAAGTACTATATCCCCAGGATTGATGACTTGTTTGACCAACTTCAAGGTGCTAGTCATTTCTCGAAGATAGACCTCAGATACGGTTACCATTACCTCAGAGTCAGAGATAGTGATATCCTAAAAATATCCTTTAGAACTCGGTATGGTCATTATGAATTTGTAGTTATATCATTTGGACTAACCAATGCTCATGCAGATTTCATGGAACTGATGAACAGAGTGTTCAAGCAGTATTTGGACTTGTTTGTTATCATCTTTATTGTTGATATCCTCATTTACTATAGAAATGAGGAAGAACATGTGAATCATTTGAGGGTTGTCCTGCAAACTCTCAAATATCGCCAGTTATTCGCTAAGTTTAGCAAATGTGAGTTTTGGTTGCAATCCATTGCTTTTCTTGGTCATATTGTGTCCAGCGAAGGGATCCGAGTGGATTTTAGAAAATAGAAGTAGTGAAAAAATGGCCGAGACCTACCTCTCCTATAGATATCAAAAGCTTCTTGGGTTTGGCTGGTTATTACAAAAGGTTCGTGGAAGGATTTTCATCCATAGCCTCTCCATTGACTAAGTTGACTTGGAAAAAGGTTAAGTTTCAATGGTCAGATGATTGTGAGAAGAGCTTCACATAACTAAAAACTAGGTTGACTACAACTCCTGTTTTGAATCTACCAGAGGATTCAGACGGTTATGTTATATATTGTGATGCATCTAGAGTCGTCCTAGGCTATGTGTTGATGAAGCGAAGTAAGGTTATAGCTTATGCTTCTAGACAACTTAAGGTGCTTGAGAAGAACTATCCAACTCATGACCTCGAGCTTGCAGCAATGGTGTTTGCACTTAAGATTTGGAGACATTACTTGTATGGTGTTCACGTAGATGTGTTCACAGACCATAAGAGTCTTCAGTATGTGTTCACCCAGAGAGAGTTGAATCTTCGCTAGAAGAGATGGCTTGAATTCCTCAAGGATTATGATATGATTGTGCGTAACCATCCTGATAAGGCAAATGTAGTAGCACATGCTCTAAGTAGACTATCTATGGGTAGTGTAGCACATGTTGAGGAAGAAAGAAATGAACTAGCAAAAGATGTTCACAGGCTTGCTCGTTTGGGATTTCGCCTTATGAGCATATCATAGGGTGGTGTAATAGTTCATAATAGGTTAGAATCTTCATTGGTAGTGGAGGTTAAGGAAAAGCAAGATAGTGATCCTATATTGCTTCAACTAAAGGGTGCAGTCCATCAACATAGAGTTGAGGTTTTCTCCCAAGAAGGATATGGTGTGCTTGGATATCAGGGTCAATTATGTGTTCCTAAGGTGGGTGAGTTAGGATAACAGATTCTTGCAGAAGCCCATAACTCCAGGTGTTCTATTCATCCAGGCGCCACTAAGATGTATCGCGTTCTGCGGGAAGTCTTTCGATAGAATGGTATGAAAAGGGATATAGCGAATTTTGTGGCTAAGTGCCCTAATTACGAGCAAGTGAAGGTAGAACATCAAAAACCACGAGGTATGACTCAATAGATCAACATTCCTACTTGGAAAGGGGGAAGTGATAAACATGGACTTCATTACATGTTTACCTCAGACAGCATGACTCTATTTGGGTGATAGTTGATAGAGTTACTATGTCGACGCGCTTTTTGGCTGTTAAGACTACAAATTCGGTGGAGGACTACCTATCATTTCTCGAAGTCCTTTCAGAAAGGTCTTGGTACTCAAGTTAACCTTAGCACAGCATTTCATCCACAGACAGATGGTCAGGTAGAGAATACCATTCAGACCTTAGAGGATATGTTGAGATCTTGCGTAATCGATTTTAAGGGTTGTTGCCTACAATAATAGTTACCATTCCAGCATTCAGATGACCCCTTATGAGGCATTGTATGGGCGTAGATTCAGATATCCAGTTGGTTGGTTTGAAGTAGGTGAAGCAGCCTTGATGGGGACAAATTCGGTTCATGATGCTATGGAGAAAGTGCAACTCATTAGAGAGACTTAAGACAGCCTAGAGTCGCCAGAAGTCCTATGCAAATGTAAGGAGAAGGGAATTAGAGTTCCAAGTTGATGATTGGGTTTTTCAGAAAGTGTCACCTATGAAGGGGGTGATGAGATTTGGTAAGAAAGGAAAGTTTAGTCCTAGATATGTAGGCCCTTACAAGATCTTGAAAAGAGTTGGTAAAGTGCCTTATGAGTTAAAGTTGCCAGCAGAACTAGCAGCAATGCATCCGATTTTTCACATTTCGTTGTTGAAGAAGTGTCTGGGTGATCCAGCATCTATAGTACCTTTAGAAAGTGTGGTTGTGAAGTATAGTCTCTCTTATGAAGAGGTATCAGTTGAAATCCTTAATCGTCAGGTTCGAAGGTTGAGAAATAAGGAAGTCGCTTCACTTAAGGTTTTGTGGAGGAGTTAGTTTGTAGAGGAAGCTACTTGGGAAGCAGAAGTAGCCATGAAGGCAAAGTATCCTCATCTCTTTGCTTCCGATTCCATTCCAGCTTGAGGTAATATTTCATCTTTAGTTTTTTATTCATTCATGTGCAGATTCAATCTTAGTATCATGTTCCTCCAGTTTATGCTTAAATTTTCAGCGCATTTGCATGTTCTTGGAACTTAGTTCAGTCAGAAATCAATTTCTAGAAAGTAATAGTAGGGTTTGCAACTCTTTCCCTCCCTATCCAACTAGTTTAGTCTTCATTCGAGAACGAATATTCCCAAGGGAAAGATAATGTAACACCCTGAATCCGAAAACAGACCGAATCAGCAGATTTCCAGAACTTGTAGGTGCAACCCACGGTTGCCACTCACGGACCGCAGGGTGACCCACGGTCCGTCGTGGTGGTCCGTGAATGGCCACCTGTATCCCACCCCAGAAGCCATCCTCTAAAGTCAATCGACGGATAGACAGGACAGATCGTGGATCAGTCCATGGACCGTCGATCAATCCGTAGGTCGAGACCCTCAGGACCCCCAGAACCCATCCTCTAAAATCGATCAACGGACTGAATGGACGGATTGTGGATCAGTCGATGGACCATTAATTAGTCCATAGGTGGCTTCAGCAGATTTTAAGTCAGGGGTCGTTTGGTCTTTTCCTTATGCGTTGGACCCCTAAACTATGTCATTTAACCCCTAAATTACGTGGTTTTGGTCAGTTTTAGCCTAGTAAACTAATTAGAACTTACCCTAATCAATTATTCACCAAAAATCCATCAAACTTAGAGCAAAATAGAGGATAAAGTCGACCAAGCCCTAGTTCAAGAATACATCGAGTTTTCATCAGTTCCAGCACCCAAATCGAAAGACTTCTCCATGAATTTCATCATCAAGTATCTGGGATTTTACTAGTGGATTCCTTTCACCCATTAGGTCCATAGATTTCAGTTAGAATCTTGATTCCCTTAATGTTATCTAGACCTAGGGTTTCTTGAATGTTAGAAATTGTTGGGTTTTAGCTGTTAGAATTATCCAAATCAAATTTTCATGATTTTCGTATCGTTTTGTGTAGATTCATTCATAAATTCAGAAACCTAGTTATGTAGTTCTTTTAGTTCATGAATTACATATGCTAGGCAGTTATCTCAATTATACATGCCTCAGATTTGAATGTCTCATTATCAGTACATTAATGTTGCATTTTCAGTTAGCATGTCAGTATTTTGAGCTATCTAGTATTACAAAAATCCAGGTCATAAGTTGTTAATTTCATACTCAATTGGGAGTAGCTTAATACCGACTGGACTAGGGTCAGTCACCTCAAGTCCCAAAACTACGTGGCCCGTAGGTTGTAAGTCCCCTCTGTGGGCATCAATTTAGTGATCACACCAGTCATGTCTCTATACCTCTGGCAGGGTATTTTAGGTCCTCTCGATAGAGTGTATACAACGGACTTCACATTTACCTCATGTGGATTTATGTCGGTTATTAGTAGCTCCCTTACAGTCAGATTCTGTTGCATTGACCATGTTATCAGTTAGAGTCATATTCCAGTCTCAGCATGTTATAAACTTGGTTATTGCATTCAGACATTTCATGTTCAGTATTTTCAGTATAGCATCATGCTCATCTTATCTCATTGCTCAGTTATATTCTTTGTTCAGTTATGTTTATTGTTCAACTATATTTTATCATGCATGCTCAGTACCTTTCAAGTACTGACGCATAGTCTACGCTACATCTTCTTGTGATGTAGGTTCAGATCCTCAGCTTCCAGATCACACATAGATCGATTCCCGATCTTTAGTTCAGCAGTATCAATGGTGAGTCATCATTCTCTAAGGACAATAGACATGTTTCCTTTGCTTTTAGTTTTAGTTCCAGTTTTTGGTAGATTTAGCTGGGGCATGTCCCAGCACTTTTAGTCAATTAGAGGATATTTTCAGACATAGTTAGATTCTGCTTTAGCATTTGAGTTTGACTATTCGGTTGTGGTTAAACTCTCAGTTTTATATATATTCAGATAGTTTATGGGTATTGCCCATCATTTAAGTTTACATGATGATTTAGCTTCCACACAATATTTATTTACTTCAATTTACTTTAGTATGCTTATGATATGCCAGTACGGTTAGCTTTGGGTCACTCGTGATCTTTCATCTCGTGTCCACATCTTGGGGGTAGCTTTGGGGCATGATAAGGGAGATATTGTAACACCTCAGAATTCAGAAAAGGAATAAAAGAAGTTTTTGGACTGAAGTCTGGTTTTACGAGTTACATTTACAGACCATAGAAGCTTCTACGGGCCATAGATGGTAACCATTGGAAAAGGGAAAATAAAATTTTCAAATAAAGTCCCAGTAACCTTTTCACGGTTCACCGGGATGATCTTTCATCCTATGTACATGTAACACCTCAGATTTAGAAAAGAAGGAAAATGTAGTTTTTAGGTTGCAGGCATATCCTAAGGTTCCCACCTACAGTTGGTAGAAACACCTACTGGTCGTAGATGGCACCCGGAGGGAGTGGGGTAATGAAGTGAAATTTTAAGGGGAAAGATTAGGACCAACACTGGTCATGTACGGTCCGTAGGTAGACCTACCAACTGTATATGGGTCTTGTCGAATGGTGGTCCAGATTAAAGTTTCGAAACCCTACCTACAGTTGACCAGGATGGTCTGTAGGTGAGGCTCGACAATTATTTGAAAGGGGTTTTGTTGGTCTTTTTCTAATCTTTTTAACCCAATACTATGTCGTTTTACCTTTTACCCTAAGCCATATATGAAGGATTTTGACCCCCAAATTACAAACTTCAACTCTTTCTCCAAAAATTCCATAAACTTGACCAAATTCATACTCCCAATTCTCTCAAGTCAAACAAGAAGAAGAGCTACGGTTCCATTCAAGTCTCCAAATTCTCCATTTTTCTTGGACTTAAAGGATAAAGGTATGTGTGTATTCACCCATGTAGTCCTTTCCTCCATGGGGTCCCTAAATATTTGAAGTTCCCAATTCAATATTCAATTGATCAAATTAGGGTTTCAATCCAATGAATATGGGTTTCTTCCAATTATGATTGATTATGATTCATTAAGTATTCTAATGAATGAATAGATGTTAATCCATGATATTTAGTTGAAATTGTATTGACACATACCTAAATTATGGTTTTCAACCATGATCTTATGATGAACTCATGGACTATGAATTATGAATTTTAAAGATATACATGTTTCTAGGAAATGATTATAAATTATTTTAGGATGCTTTGAAAGGAAAGTATCAATGCTATTATGAAAGAATTTATCACTTACTATGATGATCATGATTGTGAAAGGTATTTCTCACAAAGGAACTCGCATTGGTAAAAGGTTTTCTCATCTATGTTCACTTTTGTTTAAGGAGCTATTCTATGTTTTGACCTTTAAAGATGTGGATTGTTATTTATTATTTCCTTTCCTATGTCTTAATGATATTTGATTTTTTTATCTATTCCATTGGGATTTAGACTTCGCACCGAAAAGGCTTTGAGGTGGAAGCTCAAATAGGGTAGTCTGTAGAAACAACCTCGAGTCCCAAACTATGTGCCCCCATAGAATTGTCTTAAATGACCTAGCTAGTGGATCCACTTTAGCAAATGATGATATATACGGATTCTATCTTGGTAAGTAGTTTCCCCTACTTTCGGTATGAGGGACATACCAGATTCCATGATATAGATCTCATGGTCTAATTTTTGGTTAAAGCTAATATCCCACAAAAATGATTATATTTTCTTCAAAGCTTTTCTTATGTCCTTTATGTTATTGTAATTGACTATGTTTTATGATCTCCATGTAGTCTCTTCTTTAGAAGTTTTTAAATGTTTCATTATGATCATGCCTACTCGTTTTAATTCATTTATATCATCACGTTCATGTTTATGTGTATTTCCTCATACTTAGTACATTCTATGTACTAATACATACTTGTGTCTATATTGTATAACTAATGTAGGTTCTAACACTCATATTCCCCATTCTCGTGGCTAGTTGATCCTTTTTGAGATTTTTGAAGGTTGGTGAGTTCCAATGGCCAAGGGTTTTTATTTGCTTTCATGTCATTTCACTTTTTAGACTTGTATGTGAAGTACGGGTTACGTCGCAATCACTTTTAAAATGATGTAATAGATGGCTTTGTGGCTTATGTTAGACTTCCACTTTCATCAAACTCTTTATGATATAAGACAGTCTTTTGAATTTTTTAAATTCAATTAGCTTGTATGATGTATGCTAAGTGTCTTGTGTAGGGCCTCCCGGGGTCCTATACACCATTTTACGCCTGGGTATACTTTGGTCATGATAGTGCGAGTCATAGATCGGTCTCGTAGGTGAGTCCCAAACTTAGTGAAATTTTAAGGATCAAAGTTGGTTTCTACTATTGGTGTCTACGGACCGTAAGAAGACCTACGAGCCGTAGAAATGTTCCATCAAAAGATAGATGAAATCATGGTCCTAGTAATTGGTCTATGGTTTACCAGTACGAGTGTAGAATGATCTACGGTCCGTAGGTCGAAACAGTAGGTCGAGTCGGTAGTTATTTTAAAGGGTTTTTGGGCTTTTCCCTAATTATTTTAAAACAAAACTATGTCATTTTACCTTCTACCGTAAGCCAAATATAACATTTTAAGCCCCAATTTTACCATTTTTTATTTGTTCTCCTAAATTCCCCAAATTCTTTCAAGGCTAAGGATGAAGAAGAGCTACGGTTCCATTCAAGTCTTCAATACATCATTCCTGGGCTTAAAGGATCATGGTATGTGGGTATTCAGCCATTGAGTCCTTTCCTTCATGGGTCCCCAAGGTTTCCAATTTCTCCTTTCAATTTCAATTGATTCAAGTTAGGGTTTAAATTCAATCTCATGGGTTTCATTAAGTTAAGATTTATTGTTGTTGATTAAGTCTTCTAATGCATGATTCCATGTTAATTCATGATGTTTAGATGGATTTAAGTTGACCCATGCCTAAATGATGATTTTCAATTGTGAACCTATGATGAACTCATGAACCTATGAATTATGAAATTATGAAGATATACATGTTTTTATGAAGTTATTATAAATGATTTAAGGATGTTTTGAAAGGAAAGTACCATTGCTATTGTGAAATATTTTCTCACAGATTAATATGATCATGACTGAAAAAGGTATTTTCACATAAGGATTCACATTGATTAAAGGATTTGACATCCATGTTGAATTATGTTTAAGGAACTATTATATGTTTGATCTTGAAAGTTTGATTGGTATTGATTATTGTCTTTCCTATGTTTTAATGATATTTTATTTAGATAGATTTAGTTGGGATTTAGACTTAGGACCGAGAGGGCTTTGAGGTGGAGTCTCAAATAGGGTAGTCACTAGTAGCAACCTCTAGTTCCAAACTACGTACCCCTGTAGGATTGTCTTAAATGACCTAGCTCATGAACCTACTTTAGTAAATGATGATATATATGGATTCTACCTTGGCAACTAGATTCCCCTTTTTCGATATGAGGGATATACTGGATTCCATGATATGACTCTTATGGTCCTATTGTCGGTTAAAGCTAGAGTCTCACAAATTTATTATGGTTTCTTCAAATTTTCTTATGTCCTTATTTCAAATGCATTGACTATATCCTATAATTTTCATGTCTTACTTCCTTATGTTTAAAATATACAATTATTAATCATGTCTGCATGCTTTAAACCATTTATATGATCATGTTCATGTTTATGCATATTGCCCCATACTTAGTACATTTCATATACAAATGCATATTTCTACCTACATTAGCTCACGAATGTGGGATTCGACATTCCTACCTCGTACACTCGTGGCTAGACATTTATTGGGTGCTTCAAGTGATTGGTGAGTCCTTATATTCTAATGATCGAGACCGTCACGCCTCGAAGCTACCCCAGGGTACAGACACGGGACCTAGGATCACGAGTGACCCCAAGCTAACACTATTGGCATATCATAAGCATACTAAATAAACTGAAGTAAAGAAATATTTTGAGGAAGCTAAATGATATGATAATCTGAACTGATGGGGAAATACCCATAACTATCTGAATAAATAAAACTGAGAGCTTAACAACAACTGAAAAATCAAACCCAAATGCTAAAGCTAAAACTAACTATGTCTGAAATAAGCCTCTAACTGACTAGAAGTGTTGGGAAATGCCCTAGCTAAATCTAGCAAAACTAAAGACAAAAAAACAAAAGAAACATGTATGTCATCCTCGATAAATGAGGACTCACCAGTGATATTGCTAAACTAGAGATCGCGAACCGATCTATGCATGATTTAGAAGCTGAGGACCTGAACCTACATCACGAGTAGATGTAGCGCAGAGTATGCGTCAGTACTTGAAAGGTACTGAGCATGCAGGAAAGAATAAAGCTGAATAAAACATATAACTGAACAAAGCGATAAAGCAATGATATAATCTGAAGATGATACTATACTAAAAATACTGAATAGGAACTAACTGAATGCAACAACCAAGTTTATAACATGATGAGACTGAAATCTGACTATAACTGCTAACATGGTTAATGCAGTAGAATCTGACTGAACTGTGGGAACTACTAATAACCGACATAAAACCACATGAGCTAAATGTGGAGACTGATGTATACGCCCTATCGAGAGGACCCAATATACCCTGCTAGAGGTATAGAGGCATGATTGTGTGATCACTAAGTATAATGCCCATAGAGGGGACTTACCTACGGGGCACGTAGTTCTGGGACTATGAGCGTGACTGACCCTAGTCCACTCGGTATTAACAATACAAGAAAAATAGTCTATAAGGAAGGGAAATATGGTCCTAGAATGCCTAAATCTGGTCCCAAATAGTCTTTTGAGACGGGAAAAGGCTGGTCGCCACCCGTTCTAAAATGCTTCTTCGCTAAAGGTTAATTGGGACGGGTTCCATTAACTGGTCACTAAATGTGTTTAGGGACGAAATCAAAGCTGGTCGCCAAAATACTTTTAAAGACTACATTTCTTGTCCCAAATAGATGATTTTCTTCCTTAAAAACTAGTCATTTTCTGGTCACTAAACCCTTTAGAGACTAGCAACTAACTCGTCCTAGATTACTCTTTAGGGACGAGCAATTACCTCGTCCTAGATTACTTTTTCTTGACGAGCAACCACGTCTTCCTAGATTGATTTTCGAGACAAGCAACACCTCCTCCTAGATAAGCCTCTAAGGATAAGAAGTTGTCTCATCCTAGATGAAACTTTTATAGACAAAAAACTATCTCATCTTAGATGAACTTTTAGAGACGAGCTTTCTAGTTGTCCACCAATGATTCTTGATCCTCATTTCACAAAAGTATTATAAGTTCTACCAATAAATATGATTGCTATGGTAAATCTCTATAGAAAAGGTTGATATAAATATAAAAATAGGCAAACATTCCATGGTGTTAGTTTCAATATTTGTTTGACAAAAAAAAGCTTAGCAAATTAACAATATCTCGAGCTAGACTATGATTTCACGTCTTGCACAACTTTCCTAATAAAATAATAATGGTCGTGTGCATCTTCTAAACTTGCATCTTGACTTGAGCTTCATTCTTCACAAAAGAACTCTAAAATTCACCAAGGGATATCTAGAATATCAACAAGCTGCAACAACATAAGAAAAATTGATTAAGAAAACTTTGATGAGATGCATTCACCAAGAATCCAAATCTATACCAAAAGCACAAATTCAGTGACATAAGCTAGCACAAATGGAGAAATTCTCCACCAAGAAGATTTATATTATGTTTTAGGGGAAATAAGTTGTTGCAGAGTAACAAAACAAGCATGATGTATATCACTGTTTCAGCTATAAACCAGCAAGTTATTATTGTAGCAGGGGAAACAAACAAGTTATCACTTTTTTCTTCTCATATTAATCCTTGTAGAAGCCAAACAATCTCAAACTGTGTGCCTACAATTGTACGTGTAGAAAATAAAAAAATAGAGATAAAGAAGGCAATGATCTGTTAAGAAATTCTAATGATACAGGTTTAGAGAGTTACTTGATCCTCTAAACCAGATCAAGGTGCAACTCAAATCTCTATTTTTTTGGGCTTTAGGCCGAGAGATTCTGTATATGGATGGAAAACTTGATGTACAGCAGCAACAAATATAAAAAAATTATCTTAATAACCCTGAGAGTGATGTCAAAGTTCTTCTTTCATTGATAAAAGCCTATTCATAAAGGATAAGTCTTATAGGGGCCGAGAGATTCTGTATATGGCTAGGATGTTGTTACTGTAAGGCCACAATGCGTTGTTACTTCTTTCTTGCCATTTATATCTTATAATCTTATTCTTAGTGGACAAAGCAGAATTTATATATGGTTGAGTGTCTATAAGGGCCAAGAGATTTTGTATATGGTCGAGTGTAATGGTTCTATCACTTATATATGCTAGCGCACAAGAAGCAACAATTTCCAAGACATCTAAAAGGCAAAAACTGAATGCGTATTAGTTTTTCAATTTTTGTCTAGAGAAGAAACGACGCAAACATTAAAATAACTAGGAACAACTGAAGCATTTTAGATGTGGTAGCTATTACTACTATTGTAGCTGCTAAACGGCTAAAACTCAATGCAAATCAGTTTTCCAATTTCTGCCTAGAAAGAAACAACACAAACATTAAAATAACTCGGAACATATGTATAAAACAACTGTGCTTTATCAACAAAACCAACACTATCCTAGCATATGTATAAAGATTCATATATAGAATTATTGAATGTGTCATCCATTTCTTGATAAAATGTTAGGAAGAATCAACCTAACTTATGCAGGAAGGGAGTTGGTCACAGATTTTTGTCGTGCCAGCAAAAGTGATAAAATTCACTGAACAAAACTAACTTATATAGGTGATCAAACAGCCACTGGCTAAGAGAAAAAATCACCTACAAAGAACCTTAGAAGGGAAGAAATTCCTTTAACCACGATCAATCATCTAAGAGTTCAACCATACACTAAATGCTTAAACGATTATCCGCAAATAGAATTTGGTAAATTTTTACTTACTTGGTTAGCAAAAAAAGTCAGTGGTTACTCAAATGATATGGGTGATGTCATATACGGGTTATGCAATTGTTGAGCAGCAAAGAGTTCTTTCATTCTTCTTATTTCTTTCAGCTCATCTTCTGTGGTAGACAAGCGATCATTCAATGATTTGTTTTCCTCATTCAAATATTTGTTTTTCTCTTGAGTTGAACGAGCTCAGATAGTAACTCAGCCTTAGAAGAAGTGCCACCTCTTATGTCTTTTGCCTTTACTCCACCCCCAAAGCCAAATACATGAATCCTTAACCCGAACTAGATGATAGATATACCCCTTGGAAATCATCTTTTTGGCCTTAAGGTAAGAAATAAATCAAACCATAGGTGCTAAGCTACTACCCTTCCATTCTAAGATTGGTTCATCTTGAACTGAAAACGAACGATCCTAGTTCTACAATCGACAGAGGCATAAAAGAAATGTAACCAATCCATGTCTAGAATGATATCGAAGTCTACCATTTCTAACTCTACAAGATCTTCTGAGGTGAATTTCTGAGAGACTGTAACAGGGCAATTTTTGTATACTTGTCTAGCTATAACTGGGTCACCGACTGGAGTAGAGACTAAGAAGGATTCTGAAAGAGTTTCTGCACTAACATCGAAGCTGACTGCTATATAGGGAGTTACAAAGGAAAGAGTAGCCCCTAGATCTAACAAAGCATAAACATCCAAGTTAAATACTCGTAATGTAACAGTGGCCATATCAGAAGAATCTTTTTGATCCTCGCGAGCCTGAAGAGCATACAACCTATCTTGGTGCTGACCACCCCTGTGCCAGATGAATTATCCTGCTGAGTCGGGCGACCTGCTGGTGCTGCTGAAGTTGTGGACTAAGCTCTACCATTATTGCCTCATTTCCCCGGACAATCTTTCAACCTATGACCAGTCTCACCACACCTAAAACATCCTTCCCTTCTTGCAAGGCACTCGCCCGGATGGTTCTTACCACACTTAGGACAAGTTGGGAAGGTTCTGGTGCCTGAAACACTCCCCTGAGACTTAGAGCCTGAAATCCTACATTTCTAATCATGTCGAAACTTGGAGGATGGAACACTAGCTGATGAAAGTGCTGGAGCTGAAGACTTTTGCTAAACGATTTCCACCACCCGATTTTTCTTGATAATACTCATAGTTGTCTGTCCTAGCATTTTTGTTCTCCTTATCCTGTTCCCTAACTTATCTCCCATAAACCTACTGAGCATGAGTCATGAGCCTAGAGATATTCATATTTTCCAGCAACATAGCATTTCCACACTCTATTTTCACTAGATCGGAAACCCTATACAGAAACTTGTTCATTTGAGCCCTGAAATCGGCAACCATGTGAGGAGCATACCTAGAGAGTTGGATGAACTTGAGCCCATACTCTTGGAATGTCATGTTACCTTGCCTCAAATTCATGAACTCTAAAGCTTTCGCCTGTCTAAGCTCTCTTGGGAAGAACCTGTCAAGAAAAGTCTCACTAAATCATTTCTAAGTGATAGGAGTTGCATATGTACCCCTGTTCTCTTTCCATCAAGTATACTATATATGAGCTACATTTTTAAGCTTATAGGATGTCAGCTCTACCCTATCATTACCTATCACTTGCATCACTCCAAAGATCTTCTTAACCTCATCTATGAAGTTCTATGAAGTTTTGGGGATCCTCACCAATCTGCGATCCTTAGAACTCAAGCTTCATCCTAACAAAATCACGAACCTTGGCTGCCACTGATACACCACTAACATTTGCAGGAACTAAAACCTGCTGGTTCTTCTGGTTGGTCACACTATAAGCCAAAAGTTGAATGGCGTTCTGAAATTCAGAATTTGAAACATCTTGATCTGGGACTAGAGGAGTTGCGTTAGCGTTGCATGCATTTGCATTCCTTCCATAAGCTCTACGAGGAGGCATGATCTATAAGCGCATAACATCGAGTTAGAAACAAGGAATTTGATCATACCTTACGCATGATAAGAGTAACAAGAAAGTGATGTTTTTCTAAAACACTTCATAGCCTCCCTCTCATTAGATGTTGTGCACTTCACACCCACGAAAAGGACTCTACTTAGTGCATCTTTTCAGACATCCTAGGACTCTTAAACCTAATGTTCTGATATCAAGTTTGTCACACCACAAAGATACCCCAGGGAGCGCACACGAGATCTAGGATCACGAGTGACCCCAAGCTAACCCTGCTGGCTTATCATAAGCATACTAAATAAACTGAAGTAAAGAAATATTGTGCGGAAGCTAAATCATATGATAATCTGAAATGATGGGGAAATACCCATAATTATCTTAATAAATAAAACTAAGAGTTTAACAACAACTGAAAAGTCAAAACCAAATGCTAAAGTTGAAACTAACTATGTCTGAAATAAGCCTCTAACTGACTAGAAGTGATGGGACATGCCCCAGCTAAATCTAGCAAAACTGAAACTAAAGATGAAAAAACCAAAAGAAACATGTCTATCATCCTTGAGAAATGAGGACTCACTAATGATACTGTTGAACTGGAGATCGGGAACCAATCTATGCGTGATCTAGAAGCTGAGGACCTGAAACTACATCATGAGAAGATGTAGCGCAGAGTATGTGTCAGTACTTAAAAGGTACTAAGCATGCAAGATAGAATAAAGCTGAATAAATCATATAACTGAACAAAGCGTAAAAGCAATGATATAATCTGAACATTATACTATACTGAAAATACTGAACAGGAACTAACTGAATGCAATGACCAAGTTTATAACATGCTAAAATCTTACTGTAACTGCTAACATGGTCAATGCAGTAGAATCTGACTAAACTGTGGGAGCTACTAATAACCGACATAAAAACACATGAGCTAAATGTGGAGTCTGATGTATACGCCCCCTCGAGAGGACCCAATATACCCTGCTAGAGGTATAGAGGCATGACTGACGTGATCACTAAGTATAATGCCCACAGAGGGGACTTACCTACGGGGCACGTATTTTTGGGACTATGAGAGTGACTGACCCTATTCCACTCGGTATTTAGCTACTCCTAATTGATTATGTAATTAACAATTTATGACTAAAAGCTCAAAATACTGACATGCAAATTGAGAATGTAACATTAATATACTAATAATGAGACATTCGAAGGAAGAGGCATACATACACATCTGAAATAACTGACCTAGCATGTGTAAATTCATGAACTAAAAGAATTACCTAGCTAAGGTTCTGAACTTATGGAAGAATCTACATAAAACGATACTGGATTCATGACAATCTGATTTGGATCATTGTAACAACTAAAACCCAACAAGTTCTGACATTCAAGAAACCCTAGGTCTAGATAATATCAAGGGAATTAAGGTTCTAACTGAAATCTAGGGACCTAATGGGTGATAGGAATCCACTAGTGAAATCCCACATACCTAGTGAAGAATTCCATAGAGAAATCTTTCGATTTCGGGCTGGAATTGAAGAAAGCCTCACTGCATTCTTGGAAAGCTTTGGTCGACTCTTTCTCCTTTCTAGTTCTAAGTTTGATCAATTAAATTTAGAAAGAATTGACTAGGGTAGGTTCTAATTAGTTTACTAGGCTGAAACTGACGAAACTACGTAGTTTAGGGGTTAAACAACGTAGTTTAGGGGTCCAACACATAGGCGAAAGACTAAAAGACCCCTAACTTAAAAACTGTTAGGGGACATCGATGGACCAGACCGACGGTCCGTTCTGGTCAGCCGTCGAATGGTGTCTGGGAGGTTGCTGAGTAGGGTCTAATCCACGGACCAAGACCACGGTCTGTGGCCTGGCCTATGGTCCGTAGGTCCGGCTGTGGGGTGACACTTAGAACGATTTTTGGGCTGATTCTGGAAGGGTTGCAGGTGGACATCCATGGACTACCGGCACGGGCCGTGGGTCAACCTACGATCCATGGGTTGCACTTGCAACTTCTGGAAATCTGCATTTTGGTCTGTTTTTGGATACGGGGTGTTACAGAGACACTTTATAGAATTATGTCTTTGTTTCAGACTTTGTATGTGATGTATGGGTTACATCCCAATCACTTTCATTATGATGTATTAGATGACTTTGAGATTTATGTTAGACTTCCGATTTGTTAAACTCTTTTGATGTATAAAATATTGTCTTTTAAAGTCTTTTTTCTATTATCATGTATGATGCATGCTAAGTGGCTTGTGTAGGGCCTCTCGGGGTCCTATACGTAATGTTACGTCTAGGTGTACTTTGGGTCCTTACATAATTCTACTCTTGACTCTCACAAAAATACAACTATGAAACCTAAGAAGAAAACTTTCAAGAAAAATAATGGTAGACCTCCCAAAAGATAATGGTGGAAACAACCAAACACAAAATCAACAAATTCAAGATAAGAGATTGTTCTTTGTTTGTAGTAAGAGTGGGCATATTAGTGAATTTTGCAACATGTGGGCCTAGACCTAAAGCAAATGGTACCGAAGAACCTTTTGTGGCAATAATTACTGACGTAAACATTATTGAGAATGTTGATGGACGGTTGGTTATTTCTTGTAAAAATCAACATGTATGTTCGAACAACGATTTGTTTAAAAAATATACTCATTTTGAGGAGCCAAAAATCATCATGCTTGGTGATTCTCACACTACTCAAGTAGTTGGAACAGGAGATGTCGTATTGTGTTTTACCTCTGGAAGGGTGTTAACTTTGAACCATGTACTTTATACTCTTTCCATGAGAAAAAAAATGATGTTTAGTTTTCTTCTTAATAAAGTAGGATTTAAACCTATTATTGAATTTTATCAATATGTAATTGTAAAGAAAGAGATTTTTGTGGAAAAGGGTATGCTTGTGATGGGATGTTCAAACTGAATGTTGAAATGAATAAAAAATTTACTTCTATTATATGTTTTCTTCTACTAATGCTTGTTTGTGGCATATTAATGATCATTATATTGGAATCTTGAGTTGTTTAGGGTTAATCTCAATGATTAAAAAGAATTTTGATAACTGTGAGGCTTGTAAAAAAGCTAAAATAACTAAAATCCTCATTTCCAAGTTGAAAGAAAAAATAATTTATTAGAGTTAGTTCATAGTAATAGTTGTGAACTTGAAGGAATTTTAACTCATGGAGGAAATAAATATTTACTACTTTTATTGATGATTTTTCTAAGTTTACATAAGTTTACCTGATGAAAAATTAAAGTAATGTTTTTCATCATTTTAAAATTTATCTCCATGAGGTTGAAAATCAGTTTGGAAGAAAAATTAAAATAATTAGAAGTGATAGGGGTCGTAAATATGAGTAAAATGAATTTAATTATTGTTAGATCATTAGAAATAATTCATGAAACTACTCCTCCTTATTCTCCTGCATCTAATGGTGTAGCGGGAAGAAAAGAATAGAATTTTGGTTGAATTGACTAATGTCATGTTTATTGAGTCACATGCACCTTTAAATTTATGGGGTAAAGCTATTTTAACTGCTAAAAAATCTAAATTGACACATTTTGAATTGTGGAAAGGTCACAAGACGAAATAGGGATATCAAAGATTTCGGGGTTGTCTAGCCTTTGTGAGGCTAATGGATCCCAAGATTACAAAGTTGGGCAAGAAAGTTACTACATGTGCTTTTCTTGATTATGCTTCAAATAGTACAGCCTATAGATTTTATAATCTCGAAGATAATATTATAATAGAATCAGGTGATGGTATTTTAATGAAAATAAATTCCCTTTTGATTCTAAAAATAGTGGGGGTCAAAGGATTGAACAAAATATTTTGTCACTACCTAGTTCTTCTACTTATACTTTGAAAAATAAAGAAATTGATGATTTTGAGTTAAGAAGTAAAAGAGCTAGAGTAGAAAAATATTTGGTTTCCTGATTCTTATGTGTTTAATGTTGGAGATGACCCTCTCACTTTGAAAGAAGCTTTATCTTCACATGATTTTATTTTTTGAAGAGAGACTATAAATGAAGAAATGGGATTACTAATTTCTAATAAAACTTGGAAGTTAGTTGATTTACCACTGGGTTGCAAAACAATTTGTTGCAAATGGGTCTTACGAAAAAAGTTGAAAGCAAATGGATCTATTGATAAATATAAGTCTAGACAAGCTGCAAAAGGTTTTAAGCAACTATAAGGCCTAGAAGTTTTTGATACATTTTCTCGGGTAACTATAAATACATCCATTAGACTTTTAATTGGTATGGCTGCAATTTTTTATTTGTAAATTCATCAAATGGATATATAAAACTGCTTTTTAAAATAAAGACCTAAATGAGAAAATTTATATGGATCAACCAGAGTATTTTATTGAAACAGACTAGGGAAGTAAAGTTTGTAAACTTACTAAATCCCTATATTGCTTGAAATAGGCACCAAATCAGTGGCATGAAAGGTTTGATTCCTGCATGATTGAAAATGGTTTTAAAACAAATGAGTGTGATAAGTGCATATATCGTAAGTCTTGGAATAATTCACATGTTATTATTTGTCTGTATGTTTATGATTTATTGATATTTGTCTCTAGCATTAATGTTATTGATATGAACCTAAAAATATTCTTAGAAGCCATTTTGATATGATAAATCATGGCGAGGTAAATTCTATTCTTGGAATAAAAATACAAGAACATGTGATGAAATTTTCCTTGACCAGACACATCATGTTGAGAAAATTTTGAAAAATTATAACTTTCTTGATTGCAAGCAAGTTGAAACTCCTTTTGATTCAAGTGTTGACATGTTTCCTATTCAAAGTGAAAATTATATGATAAACTAAAAGGAATATACTAGCTTAATTGAAAGTTTGAGACATGTGACTGATTGCACTAGGCCTGATATTGCATATGCAGTAGGAGTACTTAGAAGGTTTACATGTAAGACAGGTAATGAATATTCACATACTATAACAATAGTTATGAGATTTTTAATTGGGACCAAAACTTGTTTAATCTATAAAATGTATCCTTCTATACTTGAAAGCTTTTCTGATGCAGATTGGAACACCTTATCAGATGATTCATGTTCTACCACTAGCTACATTTTTATATTAGGTGGTGGTGCTATTTGTAGGAGATCAAAAAATCAAACTATAATTGCAAACTCTACCATTGATGGTGAACTAAGTTCTTTAGCTTCATCTAGTGAGGTAGCAAATTGGTTGAGAGATTTATCATTTCAAATACCTTATTTTTAAAAATCAATTCCTCCTATTTTAATTCATTGTGATAGCACGGCTGCAATTGATAGAGCTCAAAATTGTTATTACAACGGTAAATCCATACCTCTAAACAGGAAACACATTAATGTAATATTGTATTTGACAAGTGGTACCATTAATGTTGATTATGTCAAATCTTGTGATAAACTTGCAAATCCTCTTACTAAGGCCTTAACAAGAGAAAAGGTCTGGAGCACATTGAGGGGGATGGGATTGAAACCTATAAATCCTTGTGTAATATATGAGGAAACCCAACCTAGGACTAGAGATCCTATAACTGGGATCAATGGAAAAAATGAATCATATAATGACTTTTTGTGAAAAAATGCATTATTTTAATTTCATCCCTATGATGTGAGTGCATTGTTTCCTATAGTGATTTGTGAAGGTTGAGTATACAAAGCTCTTAATGAAAATTTGTAGCCCGTATGGGTGGAGTGTTGAACAGACATGAGAATTCTCGACAGATTTCACCTACGTGAGTGTGGAAGTAGGACACGGCCTATGAGAATTAGTCTTATTCTCAAAAGCACTCATGAAATTGGGATAGCACAAACCCGTAATGTGATGGCTTTTAAAGCTCATGTCAACACATTGATTATTATGTGTAGGTAGTGATATTTTATTTCCCTTAAGCAGTCATAGTTCAAGTCTAAGACCAATACAACTCTGGAGTTAAAGTTAGTGTTTTACTAAGTGGAGGTTCAATGCAGTGCATACCTTCATAGACACTCTTAGTCAATATTAAAATGACTGGGGGATTGTTAGTGTGGTATTTTAATATTTTAAGAATTTGCATTGCCACATAGTCATTGGTTTCTGCCCCGTTGGTGGACATATCATGTGCAGTAGATTGTTGGGATAATGACACTACTAATTGCTGATGCATTACTCAATTGCAATGCTCCATTTTGGAGTAATTGCATATGTTACTAATTCCTTGGTGCAGCATGTCACAAGTCGTTGGTGGCTTTGTATCCCATTACTTTTTCACTCTTTATTTCCCATTATTTTTTGTAACTTATGTAACCTCTAGGCTATTTATCTTCTCTATTTACTACACCATTATCTTCCTATTCATTGCTAGGAATACTTTCTCAACTATAAGCAGTGGTCATCTTCATATTTTTTTTAGTACAAGAAAATAGAGAGTGCATACAAGTTAGTCAAAAAGAGAGTTCATATTAGTTGAAGGGAGTTATTCTTTTTGTGGAGCTATGGACTAAACTCTTGTCCAAAGTTTGTTGAGTTATACTTTGTAATTAGGTTGTTTTATCCTACAGGGGACAAGTCAAGAAGGACTATTGTTGGACCGAGAAAAACATTTGATGTAGTGGGCTTGAATCTCCTTAGAGAGAGTGAGATATCTGCACCTTAGCCTAAAGAAATTTTTAGTTCTTCATTTTATTTTTCAATTGTAATTTGCAATCTTTTAATTTTCACCAATAATGTTAAAACATCGTAATTTAGACTTAGGGAAATAAGAAAAAGACATAAGTAGCCTAAAAACTCTTATCTATTGAGTCCATGTGGATCTTCCATGGCTTATGGAATACCTCTTTGGAATGAAGATTTGTTGCCATCTTTCAGGTTCTTATCTACAGGTCCATTCCATGGATCGTAGAATGATGCATGGAATGTGGAGTATCTTCTTGGAACTTAGGATTTTTCACAACTTTCATGTTCAAGTCTACGAGTTCATTCCACGACTCGTGTGTAACCCATGGCTCGGGGAATTCCTCGGCGGAACTTAGATTCAATGCAATCTCCTATGATCCAAATCCAAAAGCATATTTCACGGATCTGGGATGGTTTCACAACTTATAGATCCCAATCATGGAAATTTGATATTGAAATTTTAGGCTGGTTTTTATGCTAATGCTAAGTGTTCGTAGGTTCAAAATCTTAGGTGATACATTGTCAATTAGCACACTCTAGAGGTAATAAAGCTTCTAAAGAAATATATAGAATGAGTTCAACCAACACTATGTATCAAGAAAGGTCGAAGTTATCCTTTCCCGAGGTTTCGTCAAGCAATAGCATTTTGCCAAAAAAACTTCACTCTATATGTAGGTCAAATTTTAATTATCATAACGTAATCATATATTCTTAAAAGCGTGAAGATTCAAAATGTAAAGTTGGATTACCAATTTACACCTCCACTAAAAAAAAAGTAAAACATAAGAAAAACTAGACGTGAAATGTTAGAATTTAAAGAGTTGTAATGAATATATATTTAGATCAAATTCACTCAAACAATTCATTGCGAAATCGGAAAGATATTCTAAAACATATGACTGCTAGGTGTTAAAGACCATTAATTTCCCAACCATTTTTACACTATTTTGTCTTTTATAACAAAATCATTTCTGTGTTGTATGAAAATAGAGGTTGATTATGGGTGTGTTTGGTATGAAGGAAAATGTTTTCTATGGAAAATGTTTTCCTGGAAAACAAGTAGACTTTGGACTTATTTTCTCATGTTTGATTGGTTAGTAGAAAATATTTATTGGAAAAGATTTTTGTGTGTTTAATTTATGAATGAAAAATATTTTTGAGAAAATATCTTTTATTTTTACTAGAGAGTAGATATTTATTTTTGAATTGAAACTGAAAATATGTTTTAAAAAATAAACTTAAATTTATTTGGGGGGAGGGTGGGGTGGTGGGGGTGGGGCGGGGGAGAGGTAGGGGTGAGATGGGTAAAAAATAAAAATTCGAAACTGAAAATAATTTTAAAAACAAACCTAAATTTGTTTTTGGAGAGGTGGGTAAAAAATAAAAATTTGAAATTGAAAATATTTTTTAAAAACAAACTTTAAATTTTTTTTTAGAGGAGGTAGGGGAATGGGGGGTCACGGTTAGGGGGTAGGGTGGGGTGAAAAAATAAAAAATTGAAAATCAAAATGCTTTTTAAAAATAAACTTAAATTTTTTTTGGAGGGGGCGGGGGCTGATAGGGGGGTTCGCGAGTTGGGGAAATTAGTTTTTTTTGGGGGGGTGGGGAGTGGGCAGGTAGGGGGCCTGGCCGGGGGTGGGGTCAGATGAAAAATAAGAATTTGAATTAGAAAATATATTTTAGAAACAAACTTTAATTTTTTGGGGGAAGTAGAGGGGGAGGGGGTCGAGGGTAGGGGTGGGGGTGGGATAAAAATAAATTTTTGAAATTGGAAATACTTTTAAAAAAAAAAACTTAAAATTATTATTTTTTGGGGTAGGGGGGATAAGGGGTGAGGGTGGGGTAAAAAAATTTAAAATTAAAGTTGAATTTTTTTTAAAAAAATAAGCTTTAAATTTATTTATTTTCAACAAAAAAAAAATTGTAATTTGAAGTTGGGGGAGAATTTTGGAAAATATTTTCCTTAATTTTTGAAGGGAAGTCATTTTCCTTAAATTTGAGGAAAATGAGTTGATTTGGAAAATATTTTACCCAACCAATGTTTTCCCTCATACCAAACACACCCTATGTAGCAATAGAGATTTTTGTTGAGAATCTGGTGAAACAACGTCGAAGATGAACGTGTTGATAAATATGAATGTTGTAGTATTAGAAGTAGATTAGGAGAGAGGTCACACATGGATGAAATCAGTAGTGGAGTTGGGACGAACACGGCGACAAGATGTTTCATCTACGTCACATCTCTTGGCTACATACATGGTTTTTAGAGTGATTCATAGGTTTTGATCTGAAATTATAGTGCTAAAATGAATACTTAAGCCAATTATTTAAGGGGTCATACAAGTATTTGGTTGATATTGAACATAAGAATTGGAGACAAAATTCAATTCCTTCTGCAGACGCATTTTACAAGCACATAAGCTAATTCCAATTTTTGCTCTTTTTATCTCCTTCATTGACTAATCACCACATCATCCTGACTTAAGAATCATAGATACTTGCTTTAATTTAAGATAAAAGTTTTAAAAAATGACAAACTCCTCAGTAATGTTCAATAATATCCAAATGAATCAATTCTCAACTAGACATGAAATAGGATTTCAGAAGATTTCATTAAAAGTTGATGAAAATCAATGTGACATGCCTTATATTCAATGTGGAAACCCTGGTCTTCAAAGTCACATGAGCTAAAAGAGAAACTTGGCCATTAAAAATAATGTTATCTTCATGAAAATGCAGAAGACTAAGGGTCAGTTGGAATGATCATTAGTCCTATAAAGGAGTGGCTCGATAAGTGTAATAAGAAATCTATGGAGTTCTTCAGCTTTAGAATGAAAATCATCATTGAACTTGTCATAAGGTATCTCCTCTTCATCTATATTTGACTAACTTTGTCAAGGTTACTTTGTTTTCTCTATTATCATAATCTAATTTTCTAACATGGGTATTTTTGTATCCATCCTTCAAGTTATACCTTTAATGTAACCCCTCAAAAATTTCTAAGCTAAGATCTAAACCATTCTTCATATGGTCATTTAACTGGAACATGTCCGGGCTGGGAAATTCAAAGAGAACACCTGCCCATTTGGCGAATCATCGAATGGGTCAGTGAATCACCAAATTAGCTCACCAAAATTTCCTAAAAATCATAAGTCTTTGTCAATTTTGACGATCTAAATCCCCATTTGGTGAACCACCGACTATTTCAATTAGGATACCTCCAAATCACCGATTTGGGCAATGAGATTCATTAAAAGGTCATTTTCTTTGATTTTTATGGTCTTTTTATGTTCCCAGAAGGATATTCTTGACCTTTAACCCTCAATCAACTTCCCTAAGTATATCTTACAACCTAATAACATCACTATATGAATAACAACTCTCAAAATCCCCAATTCTCATTCTTCCAAAGATTAAGAACTCCAAGAAAGGATTTCTCCAATTTCTCAAGATCTAAAGACTCCAAGTTCAAGATTTTCTTCAAGAATAATATGGTATTAAATCAATAATGTTTCTCCCCTCTTCATCTACAGAAAACCACACAAAAGACAAAACCTAGGGTTTTAAGTCTTCCAATCAAGTTTCTCTTCAAACATCTTCAAGAACTTTTTTCTTCTAGGTATGTAAGATATTCATAGTATTGGACTACTTCATCCTCATGCCCAACATCTCAATCAGTTGTTATGTTTAGAGTTCTATCTGCAGTTTCCTTGGAATCAAAATTTAGTTGTGTTTCTTATTCTTATTTCCATTTCCTTAACCATTGAGATTTTTATTTCTATTATGCATATTGAATTCTTAATTGTTGTTCATGCTTCATGTCACGTTAAACCTATTTGTTTATAAAAGTAATGTTTATTAAGATAATTATATGATATTTCATATAAATCTATTCCAGACTTGAAAGGTGAGTTCCAAAGTATAAGTTTTAAATGCACGTTTTAAAAGAAGTTTTTAAGGAAAGGATACGAATGGTTTATATATATTGTTTAACAGTTGACAAAGAAAAAGAGTATAGTTGATTTTTTGAAAATTAATTCAGTAAAGAAAAGTGAGACTGAAGTAAAGAAATAGTCCCTTTCTCTGAAAAGGGTGATTGAGCATATTTGATATGATTGTTTTGGGAGTAGGTTACTGAATTGGGTAAGAGCCTATTATTAACTCGAAGTTCCATCAAAATATGTAGCATATGTAGGATACGATCGTAGAAACTTTTTGTGAGACACCTCACTACCTTAATAAGGCCTATTCGATGGATCCACAATTATGCTTAGCATCCTATTCGCCAGCAGAGTATAGAATAACCCTTGCAATAGGTGTGAAACTTTGAATCATTGCTAGCCTTATAGTGATGGTTTTCGGTTAGAGAAACTCTCTATTAAAGTGTTCTATTCTCATATTGCTTTTATTGCATATCTTATTGTAAAGTACAAGTGATTTTCACTACTTGTTCATATATTGTTTTACTTGATATATATTCAATAATTATTTCATTTATTGTTTTATTCAGCCATATTATATAATTGTATATACAATGTATTGATATCATTCGACCTGCAATTTTTGATGATACAAATAAATGTGTCTAGGATCATCAACAGGCGCTCCACTGAAATCACTTCACAAATTTGGTCACGTCCCAAGGCTCACGGGACCTAGGATCACGATTGACCCCAAGCTAACCATGAATTTGGCATATATCAAGCATGCTGAAAATATAACTAAGATAAGCAGAAGCGTAACTAATAAATGAGTCAAAACTAAAACACTCCAAATGAAAATATAATTGAATATTTGGGGAAACAACCCCAAAAAACATAACACTGACTCAAAGTCTTAATCTACCACTATGTCTGAAGAGCCTCTAACTGAGTTGTGTTGCTTGGACATGCCCCCAGCTGACTCTAACAAAATTGAAAACTAAAAGTAAAGACTAAAATGTAAAGCATGTCTATTGTCCTTGAAGTATGAGGGCTAACCACTGAAGTTGTTGAATGCAGATCGGAATTCGATCTAAGAGTGATCTGGATGTTGAGTGCCTGAACCAACATCATAAAACAATGTAGCGCAAAGTATGCGTCGATACTTGGAATTTACTGAGCATGCAGGATATAGATAATCTAAGTTGAATGTTGCTCCCAATTGCACACGCAAGTGTACATGGTCGCGCAAGTAATATAGTGGCTCTTAAAAGAACCAGATTATCAAACCCAAAGGACTTGTCAATTAACTATTTACTAAATTATACTAGTCTAATTATTTATGTAAGAGTGCCAAAAGTGTTTGATTTTTATTTGTAAAGAAAAGAATGCAGGAATTAAATAAAAAGATTACTTACAATGGTTGGAAAATTCCAGGGCTACAGCATGCATAGGGTTTCATTTATCACATCTCATGCATGAATTAACTACGGTTATCAAATTACTAATTTACAAGGTTGATTTTATGATCATGGTCTCCCGACCTCTAATCGCCTACTGTAATTAGTTGTCTAACTACATCGTTCAGCGGGGATAGGCAGTCCTAATTGGCGAGCATTTATATTTCATCCCGTTTTGTAACCAAGCTCGGTGTTCATCCAGACGTCACTCCTAAACACAAATCAACTCAACTTAATGGAAGATCAAGCTTTATGTATCCTTTGGTCTATCTACCTTAGCGTCCCACGAGTTTAAGAGTAGACAAGAGATTTATCTCTATGATAGCCAGTCAAAAAATACTAAAACAAGAACACAAAAGCAATTTAAAGTGATAACCAACATTAATTCAAAATAATCGATGTTCAACAATTAGCCATAGCTGCAGTCCCAGAACAAGGGTCTTTAGCTACTAATGTCTAATAAAATAAGAAGAAGAAAAGAACCCTAAAAAGTATTGACAATTTTTCCCTACAAAGTATGATGCCCCATAATAATTATTTCTATAGACTATTTATAGATGTAAAAAACCATAAATAAAATAACTGAAGCCAAAACAAATTAGAAATCCAAAACCAAACGGAATTTGACTTCCACGTGAACAATGTCCCCCACTTTCAGTTAGCGAATTCTTTTGCCTTAGGTTGGCTGCCATGTGGCAACTTGGTTCCTTCAACTTCAACTCTTTCCTCAACTGCAATTCATATGTATTAAAGATTATTATATTCAATTTAATTCATTAAGTTGTATGCTTGATTTTCTAAATCAACCTTCCATCTTTAATTCGTTTTAGCTCCAAATTTCTTCATCTCTATACCAATTTAATTCTACAAATAAAATATATTATTACGCACAATCCACAAAATTCATGCTCAAAAAGGACAAATATAAATACTAAATATAAGACAAATAATGATTAAAAATATATATTGTTGGCCTGAGATCATTGAACAAAGTATATAAGTTGAACAATGCATAACTGAGCAATAATATAATCTGAACAAGGATATAGATATGTAGTGAAGTATAACTTAAAGATGATTGGATTCAATGACCAAGTACTAATCATGAAGATAACATGCTGACTGAATGCTAAAGTAAATGATGAAAACCTGGTCAATGCACTAAGAGTCTGACTGTGGGAACTACTATTAACCAACATAAACCACATGAGCTAAATGTGGAGTTCGATGTATACGCCCTATCGAGAGGACCATATATACCTAGCCAGTCGTATAGAGGCATTACTGTGGCATGATAACTAAAATTGATGCCCAATTGAGGGGATTTATAAACCTATACGTTACGTAGTTCTGGGACTTTGAGGGTACACTAAACCCTAGTCCAACTCAGTGCTAAGTCTACTCCCAACTAAATATATATGAAGTTAAAATGCACTAACATATTGAATAGCTCAAAATATTGGCATGCTAACTGAGAATACAACATTTATTTACTGATAACATGTCATTCGAAATCTTAAGATTGATTTTTTGTCTGATTGGCCTAGCAAGTATAATTCATGAACTAGGATAAATTTACACAAGCTAGGGTTCAGAGTTCTATGCATCGAATTATACTAGTTTATCAAGAAACATGGTATTTAGATCAAGGGAACCATAATAATCAAATTTACAATAAATCTTGAAAATCTAGAAGCCCTAGGTCTGAACAGTTCATGAGAATTGAAGATACTAACTAAATTCTAGGGAACTAAAGGGTGAAAGGAACCCACTAGTGAAATCCCACATACCTGTTGACAAAATCTACAGAGAAATCCTTTGGATTTCAGGGCTGAACTTCGAAGAACACCTATGCTTGTTCTTGGAAGAAACTGGCGACTTTTCCTTTTTTTTTGCCCTAAGTTGGGTGATTTTTGGAGAATGAGGGTTCTGGGTATTGTCTGACTAGACTATTAGGCTTAGACTAAGTAAAATGACATAGTTTAAGCATCAAAATACGTAGTTTAAGTGTCCAATGCATAGGGAAAATACCAAAATGACCCTAATTTAAAAGTTGACGAAGGCCTTCACGATGGGACTGACGGGCCGTCATTTGTACCACTACCCGTCAATTGTGTCGTGGTTATGGCCCCGCCCAATAGGTCTCTACTGAAATGAGGGTAACTTCTTACTCCACGCTTGGATTTTAGAAAACTCAATGGCGTTGGAAAGAGCACTCAATTATCGTTAATTTCATAAGTCATAGACACGTAATTCATTTTGTGCTAAATGTTATGACCATTTGAAGTTGAGCCAAAAGCCCTTTTTTAAATAACTGTTGATCCTCACCAACGGCCAGGCCTAAGGTCTATAGGTCCAACCAAGGACTATACTAGTCGGTTGTGGGTGGGATCAGAGACCACTAAATCTTGGACCCCAACGATGGGACCCCACCTACAGACTGTGGGACCATTGACGGACCGTGGACCATGGTCGTAGGTCTCATCTTTCAATCCTAAAATTCCTCTAAATCTAGGACTCACATATGAGACCTACTGACGGCTCGAACCGTCTTAGTGAACTGTATAAAAGTATTGCGAGCTCACATTTTTGGAAAATATTAACTCACCAACCACGCCACCACCTACAAACCATTGTCCCACCTACTAGTCGTCGATGGTGCCGTCTGTGCTGGAACCAGGCCTGTGAACAAACTAAAAATTTTCATATCCATGGACTCGAGGACTTACATTATCTCCCCCTTGGGAACATTCATCTTCGAATTAAGACTAAACAAGCTGAGTATGGAGGGAAGGAGCTACAATCCCTACCACTAAGTTCTAGAAATTGATATATAACTAAACTAAGTTCCATGAACATGAAAATATTCTGAAATGTATGGATAACTAAGTGTAACACCCTGTAACTAGAAAGAACTAGAAAGAAGTTAAAAATTAGGAATAGTCATAATTGGAAACAATATAAAAATATGGAAAATTTGTTAAGTATGTTAAGTTGGGTTATTGATCAACTTCAAACGACCATAACTCCTAGCTCAACATGAGTTAGGTGTGTTTCTAGATATCATAGGAAATGTCTTGGAATAAACTTTCCAACTCCGCTGAGTTTGCGCGATTCCGAGTTTGTATGAGTGAGATATGCCCATTTGAAGCTGGGCCGTTTAATTAAGGAAAGTCTAACCCGGATTTTAGAAGGGCATTATGGTCTTTTCCATACCCCATGACTTAATTTCATTTTTGGTAATTAATTGGAGTCTAAACTGATAGGATTCAGTTTACACTTTTATGATATTGAGTTAGGGTTTTAGAAAAGAGAAAAGAAGAAGAGAAAGGACGAGAAGGAGAAAGATTCGTCAAGTTCTTCAAGAATTACTTGTGGATTTCGTCAAGGGGTGATCCCTATGAGGTATGTGAGTTCACACAGCGTTGGGTTCGTTCACCCACGCGCTAAACATGTTTAATTCAGCATGAATTCATCCTAAAAGTTGAAAGTTTGAATGTTCTTGATGTGTGTTCTTGAATTCACTTTTGTTCTTGAAATTTGGAATGAGATTGAGGAGTTCTTGAGAGGTTAAGGTCAATTTTAGAGTTATGTTTGATTAGATTCTTGTGTACATATTATGGGTATCTTAATATAAAGAGAATTTGAGAAAATAAATTGAATTTAGGTGAATAGGGGTTAGAAAATGAAGAAGGAACAAGTCGGTAGAATTTGTGTACCGGTCCTCTCGCGGAGCGGAGCGGTCACGAACCGTTCTGCCTCAAAATTTATTTCTCGACCAAATAATTAAATGCATCTCTGTGTCATGGACTAGCTTCCAAACAGTGATTTATTGAACTTTTCTCATGTTTAACTATCTGAAAACACTCCTGAACATCATGAGATCTTTCATATCACAAAACACAATCCTTAAATCCATAATTCAATTCAAGGAAAGTTAAGAGTCAAGTCAAGAGAAGTTCTTAGAGTGTTTCAAGAGTCTTTTGCAAATGTTTTAACTTTGTTTAAAGACTTGAGTTTTGAGTTGAGTAAAGAGTAAAGGTTGAAGTTCATTTCTTCAAAGAGTATATGGGGACTATGTATTCCCAAAGTATTTAAAATGTTTTCACATTTAAGAAAGAAAGGAAACTGTGATTTCCAAAAGAGCCTTTGAACTAGTTTTTCAGTAAAGAGTAAATGTTTTCACATTTAAGCAAGAAAGGAAACTTTGATTTCCAAAAGAGCCTTTGAGCTAGTTTTCAGAAAAGAGTAAATGCTTTCACAATTAAGCAAGTTGGGAAACTTTGATTTCCAAGATAGCCTTTGAGGTAAGTTTTGAGAAATTATCTCAAACCACAGAAAGAAGTATGTTTTTAAACATAAGAGCTAGTATCATATTTTGGGAGTAGTATTGAGCACCGATATGGGGGAAAGTTCAGACAACTCACAGCCCCCATAAACCATGTAGCCATCATGGATAGAAAAGGGTCATACTTTTAGATGATTCCTTTAGTGCTTTTTAGCATAGACTAGTGGATCCACTTAGTAGTCAGGTTCTATTCCCTTGGCAAGGTATAGGACGGCCCTGGCAGCGTGAGGCAAAACGTTGTATCATCACAATAGCTCTTAAGTGATGGTTGTCGGTTAGATAAACTCCCACAGGAGTATTTTGTATTCTTATATACACAGAGTTAATTGTATTTTTATATACATATCAGAGTTATAGTGTATCTTTGCATACACACAGAGTATTATTGTATTTCCAAATACACAGAGTTGACATACATGTTTTAAAGAACTATTATTTATATTGCACTTGTTTTATACTGATTTATATTGAAATGAGTTCAGTTAAGTTGAGTTGAGTTGAGTCAGGTAATTTCATCAGTTCCTTTCAAGTTTATGTCTTGTTTTAGAATTCCCCTAGCATACTCGTACATTCAATGTACTAATGCCATTTGGCATGCATCTTATTATGATGCAGACACAGGCAACTAGGATCATCATCCAGTGCCTCGTTGATCCAATTGAGCAATCAGAGCCAGTTGGTGAGCCTCTTTACTTTTCGGAGGTCTCATTTGTTATCATTTGCTTTTTAGTATTTCATTTGTTAGGATGACTAGGGGTCTTGTCCCGACATCCATCTCAATTATTTTAGGGGCTTCATAGACAATCAGATGTTAGTTTTTTAGTCTTTTCATTTTCATTATATTATGTTAAGACTTGAGTTTGCCTTATTGGCTATTTGAATGTTCCTTTATAACATCTAGTTTATTACATAGATTTATCTTTGTTGAGTATAAGTCTTCCGTTGAGTAAGTATGCAAGGCCAACGGTCGCTAGGGGCCAGGGGGCGTGACGAACTTGGTATTAGAGCACAGATTTCAAGAGTCCTAGTTATCGGTGTGAAGCGCGCCACATCTATAATTAGGAGGCTGCAACATTTAGGAAATTATCTCACTTCTTTCTTACTCATTTCGTGCAATAGAGTTCATCTCTATAAAGTTTATTTCTAACTCATACTTGCGCATAACCGATTATGAGCTAGGCGATGTTTGAAAATGCCTTCATGGGATGCTTCTTTCCCCGTGAGCTAAGAGAGGCAAAGATAAGAGAGTTTCTCACACTTAAGTAGGATTCTTTGAGCGTTCATGAGTATGTGCTGAAGTTCACCCAACTTTTCCGCTATGCTCCGGAGATGGTTGCGGATATGAGGAGTAGAATGAGCTTGTTTGTTGCTGGGTTGTCTCATCTGTCGAGTAAGGAAGGTAGGGTTGCAATGCTAATAGGATACATGGATATCTTAAAGTTGATGGTCTATGTACAACAGGTTGAGGAAGAGAAGCTAAGGGATAGAGAGAAGTTTAAGAATAAGAGAGTAATGCCAACCAGTCATCCTTCCAACAGAAACAGAAGGGACCTGCTCCATCATCTCCTAGTGCACCTGCACCACAGAACAAAAGTGAGTACAATAGTCAATATTTCAGAGCTAAACCTGTTTATTCTTAGGGTAGTATGGCGTAAGGGGGTCGAAAGCCTCCTACCTGCGCTAAGTGTGGTAGGAATCACTCAGGTACTTGTTGTGAGGGCATCACTGGTTGTTTCAAGTGTGGCCAGAATGGTCATTTCATGCGAGAATGTCCAAAGAACAAGCAGGGTAAAGATAATGGGGGCAATAGAGCGCAATCTTCTTCAGTTGCTCCACCAGATAGAGCTGCACCTAGGGGAGCTACTTCAGGTACTGGCGGAAGAGCAAACCACCTATATGCTATCACCAATCACCAAGAGCAAGAGGATTCGCCAGATGTTGTCACTGGTATGATCCAAGTCTTTAACTCTAATGTTTATGCTTTGCTAGACCCAGGAGCGAGTTTAGCCTTTGTAACTCGGTATGTTGTGATGAATTTTTATGTTATTCCTGAGAAACTTAGTGAACCCTTCAGTGTTTATACACCGGTTGATAAGTCTATTCTAGCAGAGAGAGTTTATCGTGATTATCCCATTTTCGTTATTCACAAGAGTACCATGGATGATTTAGTTCAGTTAGACATGGTAGATTTTGATGTCATTCTTGGTATGGACTGGCTTCATGCCTGTTATGCCTCAGTTGGTAGTAGAACTCGAGTTGTCAAGTTCTAGTTTCCAAATGAGCCAGTCTTAGAGTGGAAAAGTAGTTTAGCAGTGCCTAAGGTTCGTTTCATTTCGTACCTTAAGGCAAGGAAGTTAGTTTCTAAGGGATGTGTCTATCACTTAGTCCGAGTTAATGACTCTAGTGTTGAGATACCTCTTATTCAATCAGTTTCAGTAGTAGAAGAGTTTTCAGAAGCCTTTCCTGATGATCTTCCCGGAGTTCCTCCTGAGAGAGAAATAGATTGCGGTATAGACACTCTTCTAGATACTCGCCCTATATCTATTCTACCATGTAGAATGGTACCAACAGAGTTAAAAGAGTTGAAGGAGCAGTTGAAAGACCTCCTAGATAAGGGTTTTATTCGACCAAGTGTCTTACCTTAGGGTGCTCCAGTCCTATTTGTGAGGAAGAAGGATGGTTCCCTTAGGATGTGTATAGATTATCGTCAGTTGAATAAGGTTACCATCAAGAATAAGTATCCTCTTCCAAGAATTGATGATATTTTCGATCAGCTTCAAGGTACCACCTGTTTCTCTAAGATAGACCTCAGATCTAGCTACCATCAGTTAAGAGTAAGTGAATGTGATATTCCAAAGACAGCTTTTAGAACCCATTAGGGTCATTATGAGTTTGTGGCCATGTCCTTTGGTTTGAGCAATACACCTGCAACATTCATGGACCTTATGAATAGAGTATTCAAACCTTATTTAGATATGTTTGTTATCGTCTTCATTGATGACATACTAATCTATTCAAGGAATGAAGAAGATCATGCTAGTCATCTCAGAATAGTTCTCCAGACTCTAAGAGCTAGAGAGTTGTATGCCAAGTTCTATAAGTGTGAGTTTTGGCTTAAGTCTGTGGCATTATTAGGCCACATTGTGTTTGGAGAGGAAATTAAAGTTGATACTCAGAAAATTGAGGCAGTGCAGAATTGGCCTAGACCCACATCTCCAACTGATATTAGGAGTTTCTTGGGTTCGGCTGGATATTATAGAAGGTTTGTAGAGGGGTTCTCATCCATTTCATCCCCTTTGACCAAGCTAACTTAGAAAATGGTGAAGTTTCAATGGTCTGAACCTTGTGAGAAAAGCTTTCAGGAGTTGAAAAAGAGGTTGACTATTGCCCCAGTGTTGACCTTACTAGAAAGTACTCTAGGTTTTGTCGTATATTGTGACGCGTCTAGAGTTGGTTTGGATTGTGTGTTAATGCAAAATGGCAAAGTTATAGCGTATGCCTCCAGACAGTTGAAAGTTCATAAGAAGAATTATCCAACCCATGATTTAGAATTGGCTGGCATAGTAATTTCTTTAAAAATATGGCGTCATTATCTTTATGGTGTTCATGTGGATGTATCCACCGATCACAAGAGTCTTCAGTGTATGTTTAGTTAGAAATAGCTTAATCTCATACAGAGGAGGTAGTTAGAATTACTCAAGGATTATGACATGAGTATTCTTTATCACTCAGGTAAGGCTAATGTTGTTGCTGATGCGTTGAGCAGGTTATCTATGGGTAGTACTACCTATTTTGAGGAAGATAAGAGAGATTTAGCGAAAGATGTTCATAGACTTGCATGCTTAGTAGTCCGACTAATGGATTCCACAAAAGGAAGAGTGGTGGTGATGAATGGGGCTGAATTATTATTAGTGTCAGAAGTAAAAGAGAAGTAGGATCAAGACCCAATTTTGCTTGAATTGAAGGCAAATGTTCATAAGCAAAAAGTAATGGCTTTTGAACAAGGAAGAGATGGTGTATTGAGGTATCAAGGTAGATTGTGTGTACCAAGGGTGGATGAACTCCAAGAGAAGATCATGGAGGAAGCTCATAGCTCTAGATATTCCAACTATCCGGGCTCCACAAAGATGTATTGCGATTTGAGAGAAGTTTATTGGTAGAGTGGTATGAAGAAGGGCATTGCAGAGTTTGTGGCCAAGTGTCCGAATTGCCAACAAGCTAAAGTAGAGAACCAAAGGCCAGGCGGTATGGCTCAGAATATTGAACCTCCAGAATGGAAGTGGGAGATGATTAATATGGATTTCATCACAGGCTTACCAAGGTCTCGCAGGCAACATGATTCTATTTGGGTAATTGTCAATAGGATGACAAAATAAGCCCACTTTTTATCGGTAAAGACTACCATTCAACAGAGGACTACGCCAAGTTGTATCTTCAAGAAGTGGTAAGACTTCATGGAGTTCCGGTCTCCATTATTTCAAATAGAGGTGCAAAATTTACTACACAGTTTTGGAAGTTATTCCAAAAAGGCTTGTGTTCGAAGGTGAACTTAAGTACTGCCTTTCATCCTCAGACAGATGGGAAACAAAGCGCACTATTCAGACCTTAGAGGATATGTTGAGGGATTTTATGATTGATTTCAAGGTTAATTGGGATGATTACCTACCTCTCATCAAGTTCTCTTACAACAATAGTTACCACTCTAGCATCCAGATGGCTCCTTATGAAGCTCTTTATGGGAAAAGATGCAAATCTCCTATTGGATGGTTTGAAGTTGGTGAAGCAGGGTTGATAGCACCAAATTTAGTTCATCAAGCTATGGAGAAGGTGAAAGCCATTCAAGAAAGGTTGAAAAAGTGCAGAGTCGTCAAAAATCCTATAATGATGTTAGGAGAAGGGAGTTAAAGTTTGAAGTAGATGATTGGGTCTACTTGAAAGTATCACCCATGAAGGGTGTTATGAGATTTGGTAAGAAGGGGAAGCTCAGTCCCCGGTATATTGGCCCTTATAGAATATCGAAAAAGATAGGTATTGTAGCTTATGAGTTGGAGCTACCACAAGAGTTAGCCGCGGTCCATCCGATATTTCACATATCCATGTTGAAGAAATGCATGAGTGATCCTTCATTGATCATACCAACTGAAGATATTGGGATCAAAGATAGCTTATCTTACGAAGAGATTCCGATCCAGATTCTAGATCTCCAAGTTCGCAAATTGAGAACAAAGGAGGTAGCATCAGTCAAAGTTCTTTAGAGGAATCAGTTTGTTGAGGAAGCCACTTAGGAAGCTGAGGAGGATATGAAGAATAGATATCCACATCTCTTCGAATCCAGAGAAGTTCTAAAGGTACTAATCCTTTTTCTTGACATTTTGTTAATGAGTTGGCATGTTGTAATTGCATTGTGCTTGTTGGGTGTTTGAACTGCATGTTTGATGTGACCCCCTTAGCCTAGTAAGATTAAGGTCATTCGAGGACGAATGTTCCCAAAGGGGAGATATTGTAACACCTCGTAACTAGAAAGAATTAGAAAGAAGTTAAAAATTAGGAATAGTCATTTTTGGAAAGAATATAAAAATCTGGAAAATTTGTTACGTATGTTAAGTTGGGTTTTTCGTAAACTTCAAACAACCATAACTCCTAGATCATGATTATTTAGGTGTGTTTCCAGATATCTTAGGAAAATCTTGGAATAATCTTTCCAACGCCGCTGAGTTTACGCGATTCTGAGTTCGTATGAGTGAGATATCCTTATTTGAAGTTGGGTTGTTCAATTAAGGAAAGTCCAACCCGGATTTTAAAAGGGCATTATGGTCTTTTTCATACCCCATGAATTAATTTCGGTTTTGGTAATTAATTGGGGTCTAAACTGATAGTATTCAGTTTACGCTTTTACTAAAAGAATAAGAGAAAGGAGGGGAAGGAGCAAGAATCATCAAGTTCTTCAAGAATCGCTTGTGGATTTCGTCAAGGGGTGATCCCTACGAGGTATGTGAGTTCACACAGCATTGGGTTCGTTTACCCACGCGCCAAACATGTTTAATTCAGCATGAATTTGTCCTAAAAGTTGAAAGTTTGAATGTTCTTGATGTGTGTTCTTGAATTCACTTTTGTTCTTGAAATTAAGGATGAGATTGAGGAGTTCTTGAGATTTTAAGGTCGATTTTAGAGTTGTGTTTGACTAGATTCTTGTGTACATATGCTGGGTATCTGAATCTAAAGAGAATTGGAGAAAAAAAATTAAATCTAGGCGATTTGGGGTTAGAAAATGAAGAAGGAACAAGTCAGCAGAATCTAGGTACCAGGTCCGCGTCGTGGACCTCTTCCTAAGAATTGACAATTTTTCTTCGTGTCGCGGAGAGGTCACGAACCATTTTGCCTCAAAATTTATTTCGCGACCAATTAATTAAATGCATCTCTGCGTCGCAGAATTCCTTCCAGACAATGATTTCTTGATCTTTTCTCATGTTTAACTATCTAAAAACACTTCTAAATATCATGAGATCTTTCCTATCACAAATCACAATCCTTCAATCCATAATTCAATTCAAAGAAATTAAGAGTCAAATCAACATAAGTTAAGAGCCAAGTCAAGAGAAGTTCTTAGAGTCTTCTACAAGTGTTTTAACTTGTTTTAAGACTCGAGTTTTGAGTTGAGTAAAGAGTAAAGGTTGAAGTTCATTTCTTCAAAAAGTATATGCGGACTATCTATTCCCAAAGAGTTTAAAATGTTTTCACATTTAAGCAAGAAAGGAAACTGTGATTTCCAAAAGAGCCTTTGAGATAGTTTTTCAGTAAAGAGTAAATATTTTCACATTTAAGCAAGAAAGGAAACTTTGATTTCCAAAAGTGCCTTTGAGGTAGTTTTCATAAAAGAGTAAATGCTTTCACAATTAAACAACAAGGGAAACTTTGATTTCCAAGATAGCCTTTGAGCTATGTTTTGAGAAATTATCTCAAACCACAGAAAGAAGTATGCTTTTAAACATAAGAGCTAGTATCATATTTTGGGAGTAGTATTGAACACCGATATGGGGGAAAGTTCAGACAAATCACAGCCCCCATAAACCATGTAGACATCATGGATAGAAAAGGGTCATACTTTTAGATGATTCCATTAGTGCTTTTTAGCATAGACTAGTGGATCCACTTAGTAGTCAAGTTCTATTCCCTTGGCAAGGTATAGGACGGCCCTGGCAGCGTGAGGCAAAACCTTGTATCATCACAATAGCTCTTAAGTGATGGTTGTCGGTTAGATAAACTCCCACAGGAGTCTTTTGCATTCTTATATACACAGAGTTAATTGTATTTTTATATACATTTCTGAGTTATAATGTATCTTTGCATACACATAGAGTATTATTGTATTTCCAAAGACACAGAGTGTACATACATGTTTTAAACAGCTTTTCTTTATATAGCACTTGTTTTATACTACTTTATATTGAAATGAGTTTAGTTAAGTTGAGTTGAGTTGAGCCAGGTAAGTTCTTCAGTTCTTTTCAAGCTTACGTCTTGTTTTAGAATTCCTCTCGCATACTCTTACATTCAATGTACTAATGTCATTTAGCCTGCATCTTATTATGATACAAACACAGGTAACCATGATCATCATCCAGTACCTCGTTGATCCAATTGAGCATTCAGAGTCAGTTGGTGCGCCTCCTTGCTTTTCGTAGGGCTCCTCTGTTATCATTTGCTTTTTAGTATTTCATTTGTTAGGATGATCGGGGGTCTTGTCCAGACATCCATCTCAAGTGTTTTATAGGCTTCATAGCCAGTCAGATGTTAGTTCTTTAGTCTTTTCATTTTCATTCTATTATGTTGAGACTTGAGTTTGCCTTATTGGCCAGTTGAATGTTCTTTTATAACATTCTAGTTTATTACCTAGATTTATCTTTGTTGAGTATAAGTCTTTCGCTGAGTAAGTATGCCAGGCCAAGGGTTCACTTGGGGCCAGCAATGGTTCTCATGTGCCAGTCCCACCTAGGGTGTAGGCTCGGGGAGTGACACTTAGCCATAACATTTGCGATGTCTCTCTTCATGACATTCCACCAAAATACTTCTCATAGATCATAGTACATCTTAGTGGCACCTGGATGAATGGAATATTTGTAATTATGGGCTTCTATAAGGATCTGCAAGAGAGGAGTTGTAGTCAACTAGTCTTCAGTTCTGAGAAGCTTTTGTCACACTCATCTAACCACTGAAATTTGACCTACTTCTAAGTCAACTTGGTCAATGAGGAATATATGGATGAAAATCCTTCAACAAACCTCCTGTAATAACCGGACAAACTCAAGAAACTTCTAATATCTGTTGGAGAGGTGGGTCTGGGTCAGAGTTGTACGACCTCAATTTTGTGAGAATCCACTCGAATCCCTTCAATGGATACCACATGACCAAGGAAAACGACTGACAGTAACCAAAATTCACATTTTTCTGAATTTAGCGAATAGCTGGCAATCTTTGAGGGTTTTCAAGATAACTCTTAGATGAGTCGCATGTTGTTCCTCACTTAGAGAATAAATGAGGATATCATCAATAAATATGAAGATGAACAAGCCTAAATACTGTTTAAACACCATGTTTATTAAATCCATGAAACCTGCAAGAGCATTTGTTAGTCAAAAAGACATAACTACAAATTCATAGTGAACATACTGAGTCTTGAAGGGTGTCTTCGGGATGTTATTATCTCTGATGATAGTCGGATCTGAGGTCTTTCTTAGAAAAGCAACTACCACCCTGAATTTGGTCGAACAAGCCATCAATTCTAGGGATGGTATATTTATTCTTAATTGTGACTTTGTTCAACTGACGATAGTCAATGTACATTCTGAGAGAACCGTCTTTCTTTTTCACCTGGAGCACCCCATGGAGAGTTACTGGGTCTAATGACACCCTTATCAAGAAGGTCTTTTAACTGTTCTTTCAATTCATTAAGCTCACATGGAGCCATTCTGTAAGGAAGAATCGCAATACGCTGGGTATCTGGAAGGATATCTATTCCGAAGTCGATTTCCCTTTCGTGAGGGACTCCGAGAAGATCTTCTAGATACACTTTTTGGAAATTCATTTACGACTGGGACTGACTCAAGAGTTGGGGTTTCAGATTTTGAATACTTAACCCGAACAAGATGATAGATATACCCGTTAGAAATCATTTTCCTAGCCTTAAGGTAAGAGATAAATCGACCCATAGGTATTGAGTTACTACCCTTCCATTCTAAGACTGGCTCGTTTGAAAACTGAAACCGAATGATCCTAGTTCTACAATCGACTGAGGCATACCACAAATGTAATCAATCCATGCCTAGACTGATATCAAAATCTACTATTTCTAACTCTACAAGGTATGCTAAGGTGACTTTCTGAGAAACTGTGATAGGGCAATATTTGTATACCCATCTAGCTATAACTGGGTCACCAACTTAAGTAGAGACTAAGAAGGGTTCTTAGTGAGTTTCTGGACTTACACTAAAGTTTACTGTTGTATACGGAGTTACAAAAGATAATGTAGCCCATGGATCTAACAATGCATAAATATCTAAATGGAAGACTCTCAACGTACCAGTGACCACATTGAGAGAATCTTCCTAGTCCTGGAGAGCTTGAAGAGCATACAACTTGTTCTGGCACTGACTACCACCTGTACTAGATGAGGCACTCTGCTGAGTGGGGCGACCTGCTGGCACTACTGAAGTTGTAGACTAAGTCTTGTTACCTCCTTGTCCTTGCCTGGCAGAAAGGAAATCCTTCAACCTATGGCCAGACTAACCACACCCAAAACACCCCTCTCTGCCAGCAAGAAACTTACTCGGATGGTCCTTACCACACATTGGGCAAGTTGGAAAAGTACGGTTACCTGATGCACTCCCCTGTGACTCAGTGCCTGATGCCCTACCTTTCTGATCCTATCAAACCCTGGGGGACAAAAGGCTAGCTGAGGAAGGTGTTGGGGTTGTATACCTCTGCTGAAACTATGAGTGATTTCCACCACCCGACCTTTGCTAAGAGTATTCTTAGTTTCCTGTTATAGCCTTCTTATATTCCTTAGCCATTTCTCTAAGCTTATATCCCTCAACCTGTTGAGCATGAGTCATTAGCCTGGAGATATCAATGTCTCCTAATGGCATAGCATTCTTGCACTCGGTCTTCACCAGATCAGATACTCCAAACAAGATTTGCTCATTTGTGCCCTCGAATCAGCAACCATATGTGGAGCTTACCTAGAGAGTTGAGTGAACTTCAGCCCGTATTCTTGGACTGACATTGAACTTTGCTTCTAGTTCATAAACTCTTTGGCCTTAATCTCCCTTAAATATCTAGGGAAGAACCTGTCTAGAAAAGCTCCAGTAAAACAATCCCAAGTCATGGGAGTTGCATCTACACCCCTGTTGTCTTTCCACTATGTGAACCAAATATGAGCCACATCCTTAAGTTGATAGAATGCCAACTCGACACTATCAGTACCAATCACTTGCATTACCTCATAAATCTTCTTAACCTAATCAATGAAGTTCTATGGGTCCTCACCAACCTTCGACCCTAAAAATTCTGGCTAATTCATACGAACAAACTCTCAAAGCCTAGCTACAGCTGATCCACCAGTGGATTTTGCAGGAACGGGGGCCTGCTGGTTGGCTATTGTCTAAGCAAATAGCTGGATCGCGTTACGGAACTCTGCATCCGTAACCTCATGATTCAAGATTGGAGGAACTACATTAGCATTGCGGGCATTAGCATTACGTGTGTTAGCTCTACAAAGAAGAATGATCTGAAATATACAATGATGGATTAGAAAGGAGAAGTGAATCATACCTTACACACGATAGGAATAACAAAAGAAGGGAAATTTTCTTAGAACACTTAGTAGCCTCTCCCTCATAGGTGTGGCGCGCTTCATGATAATACGCTGAAGTACACCTCATCAAATTATAGGTGTAGACTATCATTATCTAGTATAAAACCCAACGAAGAGTTGGACAGAATCCACAGGGAGTGGTACAAGTTCGAATTAAGTTATGAAGTTATAAATGTGTTCTAATTGGTTAAAGGAATAAAAATTATCGCAAACATTTAACTAAATTAAAAGGGGTGACAATAAATGTCAAATGGGGGGATTGGTTTGTTAGTTAACAACTAAAACGAATATGCAAAACAGGGGAATCAACAATGTAGAGAGGAATTCTCGGGATGTGATCGATTATAGGCTAATTCTGTTATATAGGTGATTGATATTTACTAATGATTTCTAAATCTCAGTGGGTAGGCTACACTATCGGTGTAATAGCTTTCTCTCGAACAACTACTATGATTCAACTGAGTTCTCTCGAACCTCAACATGCTTAACAAGATAAACAGCCAAAATCCTTAATTTATTTACTCTCTCAAGATAGATAGGTAGAATTGAGTTTAGGATTCACTCTCTCAAGCTGAACCCATTTCAACCCAATAACTACAATCATTAATCAAAAGCTTTGATTCTAAAACCTCTTTCTCAAGCAAGCCTAGCACTCTAAACTAGAATTGCATTTGCAACTACAATTCATAGATTAAAACACAACCATCGATTAAACCCACTTCAATTAAGCATTAAAATCAGTAAATAACAATCATCATAAGCTAATTAAGCCAATAATCACATGATCACACCCCAAGAATTGGGGTTTTAGCCACACATCATAAAAAGATAAAAACAATTACCAACTAGATTAGCCATGAGCTGAGTAAAAGTTTCCAAGTTTCTACAATGCTCCAAATTGAATTAATTCAAAAACCCTCTTGAAAATCCTCAAAATTAAGTCTCAAAAGCTTCAAAGTCTACAATGGAAACTCAAGAACTCAAAGAAAGCTCAAAATCTAAGACTTAGGGAATAAGAACTCCCCACTCTTCATTTTAAATTTCAATTTATAATTCCCATCTTTTTGGCCTTTAGGGCAATTTGGCAGAGTAAGTTGCGCCTCGCCAATCGGTCGACGGTCAGCCCTTAGCTCCCTTCCATTGCCAATTTGAATTGGACATCAGTCCTCAGATTTTTGTAAACTTAGGCGATCAAAGTTGTTGTCGCAGAGTTGTTCGTCAATCAACCGACTTCCCATTCCTGTCGCCAAATTAGTTGTTCCCCAGGGCTGGCACCCTGGATATTTGGGCGAGTTAAATAGCCACTCGGTGGTTCGCTGAGTGGTCTTGGCAATCACCAGGATTGCTTTTCTTCATTTCTTCAGCTTGTTTGCTCCTTTTTTCCTGGTAGTGTCCTTGCCTTGCTCCTTAGCCTTTATAGCTGCAAATCAACACCTTATCATCAATTTAGAGCATAGATTAGGCATTTGAGGACACTTTAACTATCAAAACAAAGCCCTAAATGAGTAAAAATCTCAGACTCATCACTTCACACCTATGAAAGGGACTCTACTTAGTACGACATTCAGACACCCTAGGACTCTTGAACCTAATACTCTAATACAAAGTTTGACACGCCCCGAGGCTACCTCCTGGACGTAATATGGGACCTAGGATCACGAGTGACCCCAAGCTGACCCAAAGTCTGACATCTATCAAGCATGTTGAACATATAACTAGGATAAGAGGAAGCGTAACTAATAACTGATAAACACTCCACTACACCTCATCAATACTAGGTGTAGGCGATTGCAATCTAGTATAAACCCAACGAAGAGTTGGGGTCTATCCCACAAGGAGTGATACAAGTTAGAATTCAATTACAAAGTGACAAGCATGTTCGAATCGATTGTAGGAATTGAAATTATTAAAACCATTGAAGTATATCAAAAGGTTTGACAACTGTCAAATGAGGGGGGGTAAGGTTTGTCAGTTAATAACTATGTAAAACAGGGCAGTAATCAAGTAGATAAGAGATACTTGGGGATGTGATCGATTAAAACCTAATTTATTTATATGGGTAATTATAGTTTACAAACAACTGTTGAATCTTAGTGGGTAGGCTAGACTATAGGTGCAATAGATTTCTCTCGAACAACAATTGTGATTCAAGTGAGTTCTCTCAAACCACGACAAGCAAAACAATATAGACAGCCCAATACCTCAATTAATCTACTCTCTCAAGCTAGATTGGTAGGATCAAGCTTAGATTCACTCTCTCGAGCTGAATCTACGAATACCCAATCACTATAATCATCAATCTATAGACTTAGTTCTAAAACCTCTTTCTCAAGCAAGCTCAGAACACTAAGTTAGAATTGCATTTGCAACTACAATTCATGGGTTACTACACAGCTATTGATTAAACCCATTTCAAATCAGCATTTAACTCAGTAAACAACAATACCTATAAGCTAATTAGAGCAATTAATCACATAATCACACCCCCAAGAATGGGGTTTTAGCCACATATCATAAAAGGTAAGAAATCAATACCAATTACGTTCTCCATAGCTGGGTATTAATCATCGAGTCTTTTACAAATCTCAAATTCAGCTTCAAATTCAAAACCTAACTCAAAATCTGCAAGAAAACTCCTAAAAACTAGGAAAAGTAATGTCCAAGAAGAAAACTCAAAGTTCAACAATCTCAGGATTAGACAGGATTTTCCATAATATTCTTTTCTCTGTTTGAAAAAAAAATTATACGTTTTCAGCTTTTGGCTTTCAGTTTCACTCGGCGGAGTTAGTCGAGCATCGCCGACCATCTTGGTGATGTGCCAATGGCTCCATTCCATTGCCAGTTTGCCTTGACTCTTCATTCTTCAGACCCTATAACTTTAGGCGATAAAAGTTTGTGTCGCCGATCCGTTCGGCAGTTCGCCAAAGGTCTAAATCCATCACCGAGTTGGCTTCTCACCAGGGCTAGTAGTCTGGAACTTTAGGCGAGCTGAAGTACCACTCGGCGAGTCGCCGAGTGGCTTTGGTGATCTTCAACTTTCACTATCTTCAGCCTTTTTCATCTTTTTCACTCTGTTTTTCCCGATAATGTCTTTTCCTTGCTATTTTGCCTTTATATCTTCACATTAGCATTAAAACATCAGTTTAGAGCACAAACTAGGCATCGAGGACACAAATTCTATGAATAACAAGCCCTAAATGGGTCGAAACCCCAGACTCGTCAACACCCTCAACTTAAACTTTTGCTTGTCCTCAAGTAAAACTCAAGTTCAATAAGGATGTCTACAAATAGTGTTACTCAAGACTCAACACGAATTCACACAAGAGGTTCAAACTTTGCATGCAATGCTCAATTGTGCACTCTAAGTTTCAAATTGTGACTAACCATCATCAAAGAGAACTAAAGATCACAATGCTTGCTTCAAATGCAAGTTCAAGCTCAACAAAATCGTTCAAATTCCCTCACACCAAGAATGATTCCATGATCACACACAATTCATCAACAATTTATAATTTTGGAATCAAATAAAACTCTCACACTCCTAAAGATAAACACATGCATGACTCTACTCATAGGCTTGCCCTTATTTTCCAGTCAACATTATTTTCACCTTGCTCAAGATCACAAAGGTCTTTCAAGGCTTGTAATGGGGCTAAGTGTAAAGGTATGATCATTTTGGTTTAGTGACTTCTACCTTCATGAAGTATGACCTGCAATTCACTCTTTCTTTTTCTCTTTTACACTCTATAATGTTCACAATCCACCATATTATTCATTTAAGCATGACTCATTGGATACCCCATTTCTTTTGCTCCTTTCACAAGATTTATTTCACAAACTCTTCTTTTTTTCAATCTTTTTCTGTTTCCACATTTTTCTTTTCTTTTTCTTTTTTTTTACATGGAGGAATTCTATCTTTTTCAACATGATCCTTCAAAGAAAGATTTTTCACACTTATTGATTTTACTTCTTTTTCACCACACCCCCAACTTAGGCTTTTGGCCTAAGTTGGCAATTCAAACGAATCAATACTTCATGAAGGTTATAGGTGATGGGACAAAGAGTTCAAAGTTGTTAAAGTTTCTTCCAAGAAAAGGATAGGCTCAAATGGTGTCAAGCTAGGTTCACACTCTCACAAGGTGGCCACAAAGAGGTATAAGATTAATTTTTGGTTCACTCTTCACAATTTTTTTCCTAAGATCATCTCAATCGCTACCTTCCATCAATCAATTGGACTAATGGGGCAAGTTCTAGGTATTACCAAGCACATATTTCACGACAACCTCACCACACAAGGCATTTGACCCGATCATAAAACAAGACCCTATAATTTTCCGCTAACGTGCAACGATCATCACAAGAAATCAACTCGACAACCGGCTAGTCACAATGAGATGCTAAGAGTTCACATATAACTTATGTAACTCAATTGCCTCATCGTAGCCGTACACTCATATCGTTCAATCGAGAGAATTATTCAAGTCATTGGTATTGATCACAATCAACATTCAAAATCGCAAGAAAACAGCCACATTCACACACATCAAGAGATGGCAATTTTTAAAACTAGTCAAAACCACAATCACATTAAAAACTATGGGCCAAAAGCCAAATAAAATCAACACAAGATCATATCCAACATTCACAACACAAAAAAAAACATCAAATATCTACAAAACAACCCAAAAGAGGTGGGTTTAAAAATACCTCACCCCACCAAACTAAACTAGAAATTGTCCTCAAATGCAAAGAAAGAACTAATCATAAAAACTAAAAAGAGTCTAAAGCCCCCTATTAAGCTAAACAAGTGGTGAACTCTGCATATCGGTGACTCTATCAGTCGGGGTATCAGTGCTCGGTATAACATCATCCTTGGCACCGCTGGAGCCTACCATCCACGTATCTCTCAAAGAAGCCTGCAAAGCTGTCTCAACCATAGCTCCCTCAAGATCTGTTAAATCATCATACACGGGTGCCTCACAAACACCGAGCTCCTCCTCATCAGTCTTAGCCTCAAACTCAGCATCTGTATCATCAACCCTAGCAACATCTTTGGTTGTAGTGGCTGGAGGAACCTCACAACTGGCTGAACCATCAGTGCTCAAAATGTCGCGGATCTCTACTGTGCCAAATAGCATCAATAGATCAATGGACTTAAGCTCGTCCCCATCCTTCCTTAGACTAACAATATCGGCCTTCAAGGCCGTCACAACATCAGAATCACCCTGACCCTTCTGACAAGACTATACCCTCACCGTAAGGGCATCCAAAGCAAATATGTGTGCCTCTATCGACTCCCTGTGCTCTCTCAGCTCAACCAAACCTAATTGGAGCTAGGGCACAGCAGTAGCTCACTCAATCAACCCAGGCATAGAGACCTTTACTCAAGAGGCACGTACATGAGCATATTTAGCCAGATGGTCAATCTTTTATAGTATGGCCTTAGTGATAGGGGTTTGGGAGGAAGAAATAACAGCAGTAGTGGTAGGAGGAGGGGTCACAGTAGATGAACCAGGAGAAGTAGAAGTAGAGGTACATGTAGGCACACTTTCCTGAGGGGGAAGTATTGCCTCAATCGACAACGTATCAACATCGACTATCGGGGATGTATCCACCGATGCAACTCTCCTCCAATCAGACTCATCCCTCATATACTCAACCTCACTCCATTGAATGTCAGTAGAAGAAGTAGGAGTCACTTCCACATCCATCTTCTCATTCATAGGAACGTGGGCCCGCCCGCATAGCTCAATAATCAAAAAAAGAAAGGGAAGAGAAGTCTAACTCTGCTTGGCCCTCATGTCCACCTCCTACTCTATGATCAGACCTAAATTCAACTTCTCCAATTCCATGATGTAGCCCAAACACGCAGCCTTTAGATGCTGGAGGATCGACTTATTTTGCAATGGCATAATACCCGAACCAGTATTTGGCAGCCACGTTCAGGTCTTTCTTCTCAATCGACACACTGGCCTCGATCCACCTCGGTGTCACATCAGAAATCAGAGGTGCTAGCCAATCTTTAAATCATTGAGGATCTTTTTCTAAATTTCGTTAATGTAATAGTGCATGAAGTTCATTGTACACCCGAGTGCCTCAATTATATCTAAGTTTCTACACAAAACCTTTTGTCCCCGCACTACTACATGGTCAACCGCCTTGAAAGCGTTTTCTTTCTTCTTTCCCTTTGGCACCAGCTCCCCGTATGCTAAATGAAACATCCCAGACCCAAGTAGGAATGTAAGGGCCTCAGAGCTTTGTGAATATCTCAAACTTGTGGAATTTCAAGGTGATCCACACTTCTGGGTACCGTTCTACCGCACTGTCAATAGACAACTTCTTCTCGTCTAAAATGGTCCTCAAACCCTCGGCCTTTAATCTATTGAGTAACTGGGCTAGAGGAACCTGAGCTGGTCGTGGAGCCTGCACTACTGCCTGAGCTGGAGGTGGAGGAGGCGTATGAGGTACTGGGATCCGAGCAAGATCATTTATTGCCTTGGAGCTTAGCTCCGCTCTCCTAGCATATAGGAACTAATCATCTTTCGGCTTAGAAATAGAGGCTGGAGAATTGTTCTCTGACTGATCCTCAATCTCAGATATGGTGAGGTGAGTGGCATAGATGCCCTCGCTGTCGGAGCTCCCCTCCGCTGGTGTGGGTTGTACGGGACCCTTCCCTTTACCTTTTTCCCTAGTCGGAGGAAATTTGTGGGTGCATTTCGGGATGGTGCAGCCTCGTCGTTTATCATAATGCCTCTGGCCCGCTCGCGGGGTGGTTGATATCTTCCGGTAACTTTTGGAATAGCCATTTCTGCAAAACAAAACCATATATGTTAGATGAAATTCAAGAAAAACTGCAAAGTTATAAAACAGTGCGGGAAGACTCGCTGAACCAATCGGTGAGTCGCCAAACCCATTCGGCTAGCCAAGTCGGGCTCACCGAATGTTACAGAGTAAAATCTACAAACGATCAAAACAGGTCAGCAATTTCCAGGGCCTTTCGATAATCACCGATACCGTTCGGCGAACTAAAAGTAGCTCGCTGAAAGTTATAGAATAATTTCAGAATTGAGGGCACAGAGGGGCGATCAAAAGGGTATTTCGGCGAGTCGCCAAGTAAACTTGGTGAGCTCAAGCGAATCACCTAAAGTTACAAAACTCAGACCACAAAATGGAGGATAAAAAGGCGATCCAAGGGTTTTTAGGTGAACCGTCGAACCACTCGTCGAGCTCGACCCAGCTCGCCGAATAGTCCAACCTGCCAGATTTTTACCCCAACCTTTAAAATCTAACCCACAACCCATGAAAACAAAATTAACCCACTATTCCTTGCAATTAGGCTCAGACCCATACTACCCATGGGCTCGGAGTACTTAGACTTCCCCTAATTTGGCTAAAATTAGCCAATTGACGTATTTTGCCCTTAAAATGACGTCAACCGCTCTATCATTGGGCAAAATATGACAATCGGCACAATTCGAGGTTACTCAGACTTCACCCACACTAGACCCAACACAAAATCAACACGACCCATAAAATTTATCATGCTAAAACTCAGGATTTCACAATTTAAAGCCAATTAGCATTAAATAAAATGAGATACGGGCAGGCATTATCAACACACATTCAATAAATCACAATACGCAATGAAAATAACCAATCAATGAACATGTATTTGAATTTACTAGATAGCAATGAGAGAGGTTCGGATAACCAACCTCAGAGGCAGATGATTGAAATGCTAGGCAAGCAAAGAATCCTAAATTCCTCCCCCGAGTAATCAATCCCACATAAAAAACAAGAAAGACTAGTACAGAAATATAAAAATATGCGGTTGTGAAAGTATAAAAGTCAAAAAGTATGAAATGAAGGAGTATTTTGAGTTTAAAAATGGTTCAGCCCCTTTGTGACCCTTCAGTTCGCGTGCTAATCGGCGAGGTCATTTACACCGTCGAATGGTACTTTAGCCAGCCAAGTTTTACAGAACCTCTAGCTAGCTAGAAGGTTCCAACGGCGATCCAGATCAGGCTCGCTGACTGGTGCCTAGGCTCGCCTAATTGCTCCTTTTCCCAAAATTTCAACTTTTCAACCTGCAAATTCAACGCCCGTTATTCAAACAACAATAAGAAAGATTAACACTTGGGTTTCCTCCCAAGTAGCGCCTTATTTAACGTCATGGAACGACATAGATATGCTTTTAAGGTTCATTTTTTGGGTTAGCCAAGGTATCACTTAGTAGATCCCGTTTCGGACTTGGGTTCAAATGAGATGATATTTGACCCATTTGTGTTTCCAGTTGTTTAATGGACACTGAGTGAGAGGTAACCGTCTAGTTTAGTGTGGAGACGTCCTCTTTCATTTCTTTAAGCACCTTGTCCGACCTTTCCACTTTATTAAGAATGTGTGCAAGCATATCTTCCGTGCGAAAGTTCTTCGGGTCAGCCCTTTGCTCCTTTGGCTTTTGACGCTCATGAGAAGGAACATATAGCTCGTTGTTACAATCCCGTTCCTTTCATTTAGTCCCATGGTCACGTCATTCCCTATCACGATCTCTCCAACCATTATCACGCTCTCTATTCCAACCTCTGTCCTTGGATAGTTCGAACGGAAACCTCCTCCTTGAGTTGCAAGAAAACTCACTTCCTCATTATATAGAGCATCAAAGTGTGCATCATCGGGGTTTACCCCATTAACACCAACATAATTCACAGCTTTAGAACCACTACCCATTACATTTTTTGACAAAATATCCAATTGGGTCATCATTTTGGCCATGTTTTGGTCCTGCTCTTGGTCTTTTTCTATTTGCTCCTTTGTCGTCCTAAAAGTCAAAGGAGACACTTGATCCTCCCGAGTGTACCAAGCTCGGTTTATCTTCGTCATCCCATCAAGGAGAGTTGACGTATCTCAAAAGGCTGCTGCATAATACCTCCTTAGACAAGTTGATCAGCCACACCTTTGTTCACTGAGTCTAGACTCCGGTAGAAGTGTTGTAACAACACGTTGTTTGGAAGCCCGTGAGTCAGACATTGAAGTAGTAATTTCTGAAATCTCAGCCACGTCTCATGGATTGACTCACCCTCTAAACGTTTAAAGCCCTGAATATTGTCTCTTTATGCCATCATCCTTGAAGGAGGGAAAAACCTTATGTAGAATGCCTCGGTAAGATCGTCCCAAGACGTAATAGAATCCCTCGGTAGATCAGCTAACCATTTGGTCACTTCCCCATCAAAGATAAAGGAAACAACTATAGCCGGACTGATTCTTGGGAGATGTTTTTGAATGAGAATGGACCAGAGATGTCCACGAAGTTTTGAATATGATCATAGGGATCCTCATGAGCTAGCCCTCTGAATAATCCTTTCATTTACAAGAGTTGCAACATCGTGCTAGTCACGTGGAAGACATCATTTCCCAAGACCTAAGGTAAACGAATAGCATATATGCCACTTAATTGAACTGCTTCATTGACATCATTCAGATTGCCAATGTCATCTTGGTGGCGAAGTTGGCTACCGTTACTTTTGTTCACACTCATTTCGTCACTTGTTAACAAACAACCAACAACAAGCACAAAACAACGTAATTCGATTCAACTACAAACAAGATCAGATCACAACTCTACTTCACTAAGAGAATTCTAAAAACCACTCCCCGGCAGCGGCGCCATTTTTTATAAACACTCAACTACACCTCATCCAATACTACGTGTAGGCGATTGCAATCTAGTATAAACCCAACAAAGAGTCGGGGTCGATCCTACAAGGAGTGATACAAGTTAGAATTCAATTACGAAGTGACAAGCATGTTCTAATCGATTGTAAGAATAGAAATTATCAATACCATTGAAGTAAATCAAAAGGGTTGACAACAAGTGTCAAATGGGGGGTAAGGTTTGTCAGTTAACAACTATGTAAAACAGGGGAGTAATCAAGTAGATAAGAGATACTTGGGGATGTGATCGATTAAAAGCTAATTTCGTTATATGGGTAATTACAGTTTACTAACAATTGCTGAATCTTAGTGGGTAGGCTAGACTATAGGTGCAATAGCTTTCTCTCGAACAACTATTATGAGCGAGTTCTCTCGAGCATCGACAAGCAAAACAATATAGACAGCCCAATACCTCAATTAATCTACTCTTCGAGCTAGATTGGTAGGATCGAGCTTAGATTCACTCTCTCGAGCTGAATCAATGAATACCCAATCACTACAATCATCAATCAATAGCCTTAGTTCTAAAGCAACTTTCTCAAGCAAGCCCAGAACACTAAGTTAGAATTGCATTTGCAACTACAATTCATGGGTTACTACACAGCTATTGATTAACCCCACTTCAAATTAGCATTTAAATCAGTAAACAACAATACACATAAGCTAATTGGAGCAATTAATCAAATAATCACACCCCAAAGAATGGGGGATATAGCCACATATTAGAAAAAGTAAGAAATCAATACCAATTACGTTCTCCATAGCTGGGTATTAATCACCAAGTCTTTACGATGCTCAAATTCAGCTTCAAATCCAAAACCCAACTCAAAATCTGTAAGAAAAATCCTAAAAACTAAGAAAAGTAATGTACAAGAAGAAAACTCAAAGTTCAACAATCTTAGTATTAGACAGGATTTTCCAGAATATTTTTTTCTCTGTTTGAAAAACAATTTATCCGTTTTCAGCTTTTGGCGTTCAGGGTCACTCGGCGGAGTTAGTTGAGCATCACCGACCAAGTTGGCGATGCGCCAATGGCTCTATTCCATCGCCGGTTTGCCTTGACTTTTCATTCTTCAGACCCTATAACTTTAGGCGATCAAAGTTTGTGTCGCCGATCCGTTCGGCGGTTCACCGAAGGTCCAAATCCATCGCCGAGTTGGCTTCTCCCTAGAGCTGGCAGTCTGGAACTTTAGGCGAGCTGAAGTGCCACTTGATGAGTCGCCGAGTGGCTTTGGCGATCTTCAACTTTCACTATCTTCAGCCTTTTTCATCTTTTTTGCTCTTTTTTCCCCGATAATGTCTTTGCCTTGCTCTTTTGCCTCTATATCTACAAATTAGCATTAAAACATCAGTTTAGAGCACAAAATAAGCATCGAGGACACTAATTCTATGAATAACAAGCCCTAAATGATTTGAAATCCCAGATTCATCAACAACCCCAAAACACTTCACATTGACTCCCAATCTGAATCTCCTACTATGTATGAAGAGCCTATAACTGAGTTGAGTTGCTGGGACATTCCCCCAGCTGACTCTAACAATACTGAAAACTGAAAGTAAAGACTAAAATGTAAAGCATAGTCAATGCGTTTGAAATAAAGGACATTAGAAAAGCTTTGAAGAAAACATAGTCATTTTGTGGGATCTTAGCTTTAACCGATAATAAGACCATGAGAGATATATCATGGAATCTAGTGTATCTCTCATATCGAAAAGGGGCAATCTACTTGCCAAGGTAGAATCTGTACATATACTCATTTCCTAATGTGGATCCACTAACTATGACATTTACAACAATCCTATGGGCGCACGTAGTTTGGGACTAGAGGTTTCTACTAGAGACTTCTCTATTTGAGCCTCTACCTCAAAGCCCTCTCGGTGCTAAGTCTACATCCCAACGGAATAGATAAACGTAAAATATTAATAGGACAAAGGAAAGGCAATTATCAATACTAATCCACACTTTCAAGTTCAAAACATAGAATAGCTCCTTAAACATAATTCAACATAGATGAGAAAACCCTTTCACCAATTTGACTTTATTTGTGAGAAATACCTTTCACAATCATGATCATCATAATAAGTTATAAATATTTTCACAATAGCATTGATATTTTCCTTTCAAAGCATCTTCAAATCATTTATAATCATTTCATAAAAATATGTATATCTTCATAATTCAAATTCATAGTTCATAGATTCATGGGTTCATCATAGGTTGATAGTTGAAAAACATGATTTAGGCATTGTTCAATGTATGTTCAACTAAATATCATGTATTAACATTAAATCATGCATTAGAAGACTTAATCAACAATAATCAATCATATTTGGATGAAACCCACAAAGATTGAATTGAAACCCTAACTTAGTCAATTAAAAATTGAATTTATAAATTGAAAGTTTTGGGTACCCCATGGAAGAATGGATTTCATGGGCGAATACTCACATACCTTGTTATTCAAATCCCAATAAAGATGGTGAATTGGGGACTTGAATGGAACCCTATCTCTTCTTATTCTTCCTTAGGTTGAGAGAATTTGGGGAGGATGAATTTGGTCAAGTTTTTAGGGAATTTAGGAGAATGAATTTAAAGTGGGTAATTTGGGGCTTAAAAGTTTTATATACGGCTGAGAATAGAAGGCAAAAAGACGTAGTATAGGATTAAAAAAATTAGGAAAAGACCCAAAAGCCCCTTTAAAATAACTGTCAGACTCGACCTATGATTTGGACCTACGGAGCTTAGGACTTTCTATGGTCCGTACTAGTCAACTTTAGAAAAAGTACGGGACCATGAAATCACCTATCTTTCGATGGAACACTTCTATGGTTCATAGGTCTTTCTACGGTCTGTAGTAACCAACAGTAGAAACCAACTTTGACCCTCAAAATTCACTAAGTTTGGGACTCACCTACAAGTCCTATCTACGACTCATACAAATAATGATGTACCATCCTGGTTAACCGTACAAAGAGTACTAGGACATATTTTGGAAAAAAATCTTTTTTTCCCTTCCTACGATTGCCATCTACGGCTGTAGAATCTTCTACGGTCCGTAGATATGACCCATAAAACCAGACTTCAGTCCAAAAAATTATTTTCTTCCCTTTCAAAATTCTGAGGTTTTACATCTACGTACCCACCCACATGACTCTACTCGACACCATGCTCTTAACTTATGGAACCGATGAATCTAGCACTCTGATAATAACTTGTCATGACTCAAAAGTCAAGGTCATGATGGCACACACCCCGAGAACCCCAAAATAGTGTGTAAGCCAAAACAAATAACACATATGAAACTTCCAAAGGGAAGTCAGACCACAATTGATAATAGAACAACAAAGATGATCTTGAACCCGGGTAGCATAAGTATAAAGAGTATCTAATACATTTCTAGATTCTGAAATACATCTCAAGTCTTTGAAATGAAATTAATGATTGTAAATGATATATGAAGACCAATGGCGATTTGAAAAGCAGGATCTCACCATAATTCCAAAAGAGAAGAAACATGTTAGATCCATTCAACTGCTACGAAGATCACCCTGACTAGGATCTACATCAAAAGGATAACAGAAGTAGGGGGTCAGTATAATCCACATATACTTTGTAGGTTAGACCGACTAAGCATAAGTAACTAATCAGACTTAAGAAATAAACTAAAAAATGCTTCCACCTACACGCAGAAAAGTCTTATTCTGACATCAGTCCCGTCAATTTATATAATAATAGTGTAAATAAAGTACACACAAAAGGATACATATAAACAAGTCACACAACACAACAAAGCTGGCCAATGTAACATAATGAATGATAAGATGATGAAATGATGTGGTGGAGCCAAGGTCATTGCATAACCTGTTGTATACACCTTGCCGAGCTTTAGCTTCAAGACAAGGACTCATGGGGGACTCACAGTTCATATACCAATCTCATAATATCAAATCTCATCAACTTGCCACTTATCTCATGGTCAAGGATATAAGTAAGATGACACATTTTCTTTCTCAAAAATAGAATTTCTCCACTATCTCAAATTCTCATGAACGATGATATGTTTAATGAGGATGAATGCATCACAGCAGATACAACAAAAAGGCGCTGTTAATTCATTAAAAATTTTGAATAGTATAAAGTTCTCAAATTCAACAAGTCATGAAACATGTCTCAAATGATAGGGATAGTGGATGAATCCATTTAAAATCTGTTTTTACCACTTTGAAAAGCATTTCTTTCATTGAAGATGTTTCAAAATCAACTCAAGCCCCTAACTCGGGCATCTCAATGCCAAATATAAGAATAAGTCACACGTCCCTCATTCGGGCAATTACTCACTTATCACAAGTTTTTAGCAACAATATTTGGTTTCACATGAGCCTCTACACAGTCTAAATGTCACAAATAGGCATCACACAAACTATACAAGAATGTCAACACTTAACAACCTCTAAAACACATACTACAACTCATTTCATAGTTGACTCCCTAAGAAAGATCACTTACTCATGTTAGTCTAAAAGAAGGATAGAAAAACTTATCTCAAAGGCCGAAACTTCACTCGAACAACTCTATCAAAGCATTTCCTCAACCACACGATCACCAAAATGATCCCCCAACTATGAAGAATAGAAAGAGTTCATCAAAAGGAACTCAATGATACCCATTGATAGAATTAGAAATTGGGAGTAAAATAGACTAAAAATCACTTTGAAAATCAAAAGGGTAAAATTAGATTGTTATTTTTAGTTGAAAAAAAAACATATTCTACAAGCCAATATGGATTTGTGCTTAAAAAACCAATTAAAAACAAGCAAGAATCGAGCTCCAAATCAAGAATTTACTAATTTTCAAACTTATTGGAGAAACCCCCAAAACCCACTTTAAAATCAAGGTTTAAAAATGTTTTTTTGAAGATAAAAATTGATGAAATCAACAAAGGATTGGTAGAGAAAGCTTACCCACACGAATTTTCACAAAAAGCAGCCAAGAAATTGCCTCCCCAAAGCTCTAAAAGATTGAAAATAGTGGAAATGGAAAAAATGGTAAGAATCCCGAATTTTAGGTTCTGTCCAGGTGAAAAATGGTCATTGCGATCACAAGCCACTAGTTCTCGCGATCACTAAGGGCACAGAGTTTCACATCGCGATCGCAAGGCCCTTATCCCCGATCATGAAGGCTAAGTAAAGGCTTCATCGTGAATATGAGGCCCCAGGGTTGCGATTGCGAGCGAAGGTCAAAATTACCTACATCAAAAACTGAAATCCAGCAACTCATCATAAGGAAAAATTCCTCTGAATGGACCTTTGAAAATCGTTCAGGGTTCGATAAAAATAAACTAGACATGCTACCCTACTAAATTTGACATTCCAAACTCAATGGAATCATCAGATTTTCGAAAAGATGTCAAATGATGGAATTACCCTCCAGGACCACTTGTAAGGCTTAAAACCCAACTTTTCACCCAAATGCCAAAAACTCAACCCAAGGCCTCGGAAACCTTACCAACCACCTTACTAGCTCAAACTCGATGTTCCAGATGCGATGAAACTGACGCAATTTCCATCCGATGCTTGAAGCTAAAAATGTTGACCAAAGTCAACCATACCAAGAATTGTCAACTCAAAAGGGTCAAAATCACCAAAAACACTTGGACTTATCGAGGACAACACCAACCATTCCCGCAACACAAATAAGCATGAAAACGCTAGGGGGAGGGCAAAATGATCATTTCACAATTAAAAGCAAATTCACGAGAAATGAGACATTACAAATAACTTATTACTAACAACTTGCATCCAAATCCATGAAGTAACTAATCTAATGTACAAGATTTATTATTCATTAAATATTATCTAAGGGTTTACAGTATTTGTGCGAAACATGAAAGGTACTATCGTTGTTTTCAATACATGTGTCCTACTTTTATACTTAGACCGCTTAAAAAAGAATGTTCTTTTTATATTTTGACAATATCTCACAAGGCATATTTAAGATCACAAAATAAAATAATATTTTAATACATTATACATATTTTTAGTCAAGAATAACAAAATTTAAAAACCTTTTGTCCAACCAACTAAAACAAATAAATTAAAATGAAAGAAAGTAATAAAAATATAACAATGTAAATAAACGACCCCTTAGAACACCAATTTAATTTAACACGTTTAGAAAAGAGACGAAGACGCGAAAGAAAAAGGATGGGATTGGGATGGAACAAAAACAAAAACAAAAATATGCATTCTTCTCATGTTTTTTTTTTAATACGAATATTCCAAATCTATGAGATGATTTGGTACACACGCGTACTCCCCACGTGTTGAAATTCCTTTCCCCGCGTTAGCGTGTGTCTTGTTCATTGGTCCAATGACACCACACCTCTCCTTTTCTTAATTTACTTATATCCTTTGTTTCATTTTATATGTTCACCGTTTGACTTGATATGATATTTAAGGGGAAAAAAAAATTGAGATTTGTGATCTAAAATAATTTTAAGATCATTTTATGATTGAAAATTATTTTACTAAGAATAAAATAATTATTATTTTTAATCATATAAATTGATATTTTAAAAAAATAGAGTTAATGAAAAATGTGTCGCATAAAATAGAATGGGGAGTACATTTTCTCATTTCCTTCTTTCCTCTGTTTTATTGCTTATTAAGGAAACTATATTATATATATATCTTCTCTTACATACACATTTATTTGTGTCTTTTTATTTTAGAAATGGCGGTGACTAGGAAATATAAGGTGAAAATGAGGCCGTTGAAGCTAGAATTAGGAGTTGATGATTTGGATAAGGAAAATGAAGAATCAAGAAAGGTGAAGATGATGACAATAGAGATGAAATGGAAAGGAGAATCCAAGTTTGGTTTAGTCCAATTTTATAAATATAAGAAAGATTTCACAAGTCGAAGATTTATGAAAGACAATTCTGTTAAATGGGATAATGATGCAGATGAGTTTGAGAATTTGTGTTGTTTAACAGAGGTTTCTGGTGGTAATCAGAGTCTAAAATATTCGCCCTGGGATGTTTCTTTTAATGTCTTGTACGCAACTAGTTTTGAGAAAATGGTGTTGATTGGGAAAGTGGTGGTTAATGTAGCTGAATTGGCTGCGAGAAGGATGTCTCTTGTTGAAGAAAAGCTTCCAATAACTTTAAATATTGGTAAAACTTCCATATCAGCTACGCTCCATGTAAGTTTCATCATCTTCTTCTTCATTATCTAGATCAATTGAAAAACCTCTTAAATTTGTTAGCTTACAAGTATTACCTTAACAATTATTTCCTCTGCCTTAATTCACGTGACACAATTCGTTTTTCTAGATTCAAATAAAAAAAATTAAAATAAAATTTATATATTTATAAACTATGTAAAAAATATTATAAATAACAATAATTGACAATTCAAAATATCTAAAAAAAAATAAAAATATATATGAATATTTACTGTATGTTGAAATTCCATTTTTTTTGTTCGATTATTTCTTGGGACAAAACTTGAAATGTGTAATCAAAGTACGTGTGATCACACGATTTCACAATAGAATATCAGTTTTATTTTTATAATAATTTTCCTATTTCATCAAAACTTCTAAGCTATTTGTTTGTTATATTTTAAAACTTTTTTTTTTGACAAGTCAAATATTTTAGCCTAGTTATGAACAAATCTTGCTGTGAATTTAGTAGCCTTATATATTAGTAATAAACTAAGCAAAAGTGAACAGCTGACTAATTCCATCAGTTAAAAGGACAGTAACTGATAATGCTATCAATTATTTATCTTTGAATATATTTTCCAAGCATAGTTTTCTTGAAAATAAATAAATCATGTCATCGTCTGAAAAGGAATTGCCTGGTTGTATTTTTAATTACCCATCTGTTACGATGATTATTATTATTCTGACTTTGTCAAATTCAAATAACTCCAGGTCAATATTACATTTGGTGAGATCAAAGAGTCGGTAGGCTGTGTCCGTGACTCGAACGAGTCGACACAGCTGCAATGTTTAGCAAAGAGTAGTAGCGTATGTGACAGAAAGGGATACAAGCTGAGTCAAGAAGATGAGTCATCTACAATTGAAGCAGAGGTACCGAAGGCAATTGAGTCGAGTTCAGAAACTCAGCCTGACTTAGTCAAGAAAGTTGGGTGGTTCTCTTGGAAGAGAAGGCGATTAAGTCTTAGACCCATCAGACCGAGTAAAGAAGAACCATTGATTAAGAGGACTTGTAGCTTCGGTGTTGACTCACGACTCAATCAACAGGTACATTTACAAAAACAAACACTAATGACTCAGTCCTATATTATGTCGCTATTTGCTTATTTGTTTAACGAAAACAATACTATTTAATAGCCTTGGTCAAAAGGGGATTTGGTTCAACTAATACTTTATTTATTCTTAAACATCTCATTACTTACAATAATGATAGATTTGAACAATGATGCTTTCTTGTTAAGATTTCAATTTTGGCAACTTTCTTTTGAAACTTTTCAAGTTTGAGATGGATAAAAGTTTGGCGGAAACAAATATATAGGATAAGTTGGCAACTCTATCTTCCAATATTAATTTTGTCCAAATATATGTGTTGTCATTATCATCCATTATATGAAATTCGGAATAAGTCAAGGTCAAATTTCACAATCAAACAGTTGTACATGTTTGGTTGTGAGCTGTATATTCATCTGAACTTGTAACTCTTTGTTGTAGTCTATGTCACATTATCAAACATTCCTATTAAAAAAGAGTATCAATGAGTCAATTCTGTTATGTTTAGGCTGGATTTAAGTACAAATTTTATCCTAAACTAAAAAAATTCGTATAATATGAAGCATTCCCCCTCTGATACTTGTGCATTTTTCACTAACAGAATGTAGAGAAGGCTGAACCTTCTGCTGAATCAAGGGACCAAAATGAGCCTGCTTGGGAAGTAAAGGAATTACAGAGTAGGGATAGGCAAACGAAGCTCAAAACCGATGTCTTCTTTGCATCATTCGACCAATGCAGCGATAAGGCTGCTGGAGAGAGTGCATGCACTACACTAGTAGCTGTTATCTCCCATTGGCTGCAATCGAATAGAGATGCAATGCCCACGAGATCAGAATTTGATAACCTCATACTACAAGGTTCTACCGAATGGAGAAAGCTATGCCAAAATGATACTTACATCAATGATTTCCCAAACAAGCACTTTGATTTAGAGACTGTCCTGCATGCTGGCATTCAACCTATATCCATCTCGCATGATCAATCATTTGTTGGATTCTTCAGCCCGGAGAAATTTGACTCATTACAAGGGGTAATGTCATTTGATCAGATATGGGACAAGATCAGTAGTGTCACGGATGGTATTGAATTTGAACCTAGAGTTTATATTATAAGTTGGAACGATCATTTCTTCGTATTGAAGGTGGAAGAAAATGCATATTACATTATTGATACATTGGGAGAAAGGCTATATGAGGGTTGCAGCAAAGCATACATTTTAAGGTTTGACGATAACAGTATGATATATGAGAATATTGTTGCAGAAGAGAAGTCACAGAAAAATGATACTAAGGATAAGGAAGAGATGATATGGAAGGGGAAAGAATGCTGCAGAGAATTCATCAAGAGATTCCTCGCGGCTATCCCTCTAAAGGAACTGGAGGAGCAGGAGAAAAAGGAGACAGTTTCTTATGTCTCGCTTCATCATCGATTGCAGATAGAGTTCAACTTGAGCTATTTGTTGTCTTCTTCGTCATCGTCTTTGACATCATCACCTTTCTCTTCTTCTACTACTACTTCTACACTTTAGGATGTACATTTTATTTGCCTAGTAGTGTGTATCTATATTACAGTACTGCCAATTTGCAAATATGAGCATACTGATTCGACAATCGAACATCGAAGAGACATTGTACACTCAAATGCTTTAAGAGATGCTATATCAAACATGATTAAACTGTGTCATAAAGGTGCTTCAAGAATGTTATGTATCATTAACATTAAACCAATATGAACACTAAACACCAAAATTGGGAACATTAATAAAATTTCGTAATGACCTTGTAAGGAAGATAATGCGCATATTCAAGAAACATCACAGGCTTTCATTAACTAATCATCATTTTCTCGGTAAAATGGTCTTGTTAGTATTGGATTCTTTTGGGTGTTGTGATGTGCTGTGAATCTGCATCTTCGGTGTAACGCTACTACTTGTTGCATCATTTGGTTGAATGTTGTGCATGACCATAGAAAATATGCGTCCATTACTAGTCAATGGATCAGGTCCCTTGAAAGAATAATAGTGCGGAAAATAAATAATTCAAAGTAAAACAACACAAGAGTTCACATGGAAACAATCATGCTCAAGGAAGGAAAAAACAACGACCTGTCTCATATGATTTCAATCCAACTCCATTATCATCAAAGGAGCAAAGATTCATCAGTTTATTCATCTTCACCCATTTAACATATTCACAACTCAGCCCACAGATTTATCAAGTGTGTTGGAGGTTTTAGGCTAAACTTCAACTCTATCATAGCATATCATCATCCTATATCATCATGTCATATCTATCTATATCTCTCTATCTATATTTATATTACCTTAAAAGCATGAACTCCTAATTTAAATGTTAAATTACTATAATATTCCTAACTTAGGTTGTGACTTTTTTCGATGAGTTGTGACTTTTCCGATAAGTTGTAACTTTTTTCAAAGGGTTGTGATTTTTCGACGAGTTGTGACTTTTCCAAAGAGTGGTGACTTTTTAATTAAATCGTAACTTTTTCAAAGGGTTGTGACTTCTCGGAAAGGTCACTTTTTCGATGAGTTGTGACTTTTTCGATAAGTTGTGACTTTTTTCAAAGGGTTGTGATTTTTCGGTGAGTTTTGACTTTTCCAAGGAGTTGTGACTTTTTCAATATGTTGTGTGACTTTTCCAAAGGGTTGCCACTTCTTGAAAAGGTCATGACTTTTCAGATAAGACACAAAAAACACTTGCTCATACTACCATTTGTTGACTATAAATAGAGGGGCTTCCTCTCATTTTTCAACCACAATTTTTTTTAATCTCCTACTCTTCTTCTTGCATTTTAAAAAATTCGAGTGATTTATTGTCGTTGAGTGAGTTCGAAGTTTTGCGAAATATGAAGTACCACTATTCTTATGAAGTAAATCGTTCTATCCTAAGAGGGTACATTCAATAACCTCGAGTGCTTGAGAAAAATAATTTTGATGATATAATAATTATTTTTTTCCTAAATATATGCATTAGTATGTAATGTTCCAGTATATGAAGTTAACATGATGTAGTGTAAATTCATTTGTGTTTGTTAACAATTCCTCTTGTGATGTAAATATATGCTTCTGAACATCTTTTTCCATAATTATTAAACTTCTCAAGAGTGAAAGTGTGTGGATATATATGAATCATTTAAAAATTTATCAATTACAAAATAAATTTTAAAATATTGAGTAATATGAAATAAACATTTTTATTTTGTCCCTACACTAAATTAAAATCTAATAACTATATGAAAAAATGGTAACATTAATTAAAAGTCATATTTATTTATGTAAGTGTAAAACTTATTAGAAATACATCTATTGCACATTAATCCTTTAGTTATAACATTAGAAATTCTCTTAGTTATTACTAATTATTGCAAACGTTATTCACACTCTTTAACATTTTTTACTTATAATATTTTGAAGTCTCATAGTTATTACATAATTATTTCTATCTTTCATCTTATCTTGTATCAACTTTTGACCAATAATTTTTTATATTATTATACCGCCCCTATATATGTGATAACACGATGTTGTTATTTTTCCTTGGATGAATCATGCCTGATTGAATAAATTAAAAATCGTTTATAAGTATATGAACTACATCTTTGTTGGGTGTAAGATAAACAGGTGATTATATATATGATTTCACAGATAGAATATATTATTTGATTTTAATTTTTAGTTTTTCCGGTTAAAAAAAAGGAAACCTTTCTGAGTTAACTATGGACAGTCAAATAACTATATTTGATTTATGTATACAGTCAATCGAGAAGTAAAATACGAGAGCCAACAACACGAACGCCATCTATTATATTATAACTTATAAAATAAAAATTATTTTACAAAGATTAGTTCTTAAAAATAAAATGTAGTTGTTCTCTTCACATGTTCATATGACATCTAAACAGTTTAACGTGGAATACACGCAAAACACATTTGTTAGATGATAACGACAAATATCATCTATAAGGTAATATTATTGAGATACGACTAATTACATGATTGAACCTCATCAAATTGAAATAAATATATGCATTATTGCATTTAACTAATAAAATTTTTCTTTGACCATCTTCATAGATTCGCATCAATAAGAGATATATATGATCATCACATTGAACATTCACAAAAGAATTTGCAATATTATTTTGTGCAAAGCTTATTATTCAAATCTTCACTTAAATAAGCAATACTATTTACTATAACATATATTTTCTGAATTGATAATCACGTGCAACGCATGTATCGAAAAACTAATATTACTATAAGTGGGAACAAAAAAAATTAAAAATTGAAATATCAAAATAAGCCTATAAGTTGAGTTACTACAATAAGTCAATAATACCATTAATAACATTTATAGTTAAATAAATAATAAAATATCTATATGTTTTTACAGTTATTTATTGGGTTTATGATTTTTTTTTAATATTAAATGAATAAGAATACACATCAATCATCAATTTTATTTATTCATGATAGACCAAAATATGAAGAATTTAAAAAGTTGCAAAATTTGTTCTATGTAGACCAAATTCACCCAAATGAATCTTAATGGTCATTTTACATAAAGTGATTTATTTAATAATGTATATCATATCATATCATATTTATATTTATATTATATTATATTATGTTATTTATTTATTTTATCATTATTAAAAGTGGAAGCCTTCATTTTACATAAAGTGATTTATGTAATAATGTATATCATATCATATCATATTTATATTCATATTATATTATATTATGTTATTTATTTACTTATTTATTTTTATTATTATTAAAAGTGGAAAGCAAAGTACAAAGTTGAATCACCATTTATCCCTACATCAAATCAAATATCCTATTAATTAATAAAAATTGACTATTTTACCCTTTCACTAAAACTCTGCTAATACAATATTCTGAACAAAATTGTAAACATATGTTCTATTAAATAATACCATTAGTAATAAGTGCTTTTTATTAACCAATTACAAGAATCATCTCTTCCTAACTCTAATCAAAATAGGTAGAATTTAAGGAGTAACAATTAATTGTACTGCATTTTAGACCAAATTCATCTATACAAAAATATAATGTGAAATTTAAATGGTCGGTCATTCTATCCTTTAAAATATCTTCTGTAAGTGAATAGTTTAGGTATTTGGCTACCAACTCTTTAATTTAGTACCTTTTCATATTTCAACATTTATTTGTTTAGTCTTTTGAGGTTCCATAAGATATATTTTGTATAGCCTTTTGATATTCTAATTCTTTATAAAAGCCCAAACCACACCATTAGAAAACTTTATCATTTTATTCTTTTCATTTTGACTCCACAAGAACCTACTACTGTTTATTTCTTGTTTGGCATATCTTCTCGAGCAAAAGGTAATACTATTCCTCTTTTTTTTTTTTTTTTTGCTTAATTAAAAAAAGTACAATATTATTCTTTTTTCTTTTGGACAAGTTTAGATTTTGCTTACATACGGTTTGTTATTTAAGGGTTGAATTTATGGAATAAATGTATAATTTTAATATTTTCTTTATTCTACTTGTGTGATATTTTATTTTTAAGTCGATTTATATGTTTATATTTAAAAATAATTTAATCCTAATCAAATCTATATCACATAAATTACAATTGAAGTACATATGAGTTTAATCATAATTAGCATTCACAATATGCGATAACTTGCAAGACGTTTTAATTGAGACTTTTTAATTTTACTACTAATTCGAGCTAAGATTATTAATAAGTCATTTTTTAAATGGGACACTATTTTGGTCCTCTTTATAGTGGTCATATTATATCATTTTGTAGTATTGAAGGAACAGTCAAAGCATTGTATCGGATGACTATCAGATGTAGACCAACATCGTTTAAATTGATCAACGACAATACACAATCAGAGAGGAGTTTCATGCATGTCTGAGCATAACTCTACTATGCATTTGTTTGAAAATTTTGATAGTACAGTTCATAAAAAATTATCTTCATTCTAAAATTAAAGACTACTATGAGAATGTCATCAACATATATCAAGACTAGGTGGATGTTTCCCTATTACAGACTTTATTTGTACTGCAACTCATAAATCTTAAGTAGTTCTCTTTGGATATCGGACAACACATAACTCTTAAGTAGTTATCTTTGGATATCGGTTGGGTATATGTCCATTTAATTTCAGGCTTTTGAAACTGAAATTTTGTTTGATTTGTCAAATAATTTATCATGCAAGTGCAAGGGGCATAAGTTGTTTAGGTGATGAATTAATTGAGAAAAAAAATATATAAATATTATAGACGGTGGGTTCCTCCATCTTTTCTCTTTATCACTCATTTTTTTGTAACTATCTTCCTTACCTTTGTCGAATACATATTTGTAATAGTTATTTATAGATGCAGAGAAACAAGTTATTTTGAACAAGTTTGATTTGTATTTGTTTCCTCTTCCTCTCACCATGCATAATGCTTTCATCACCATATTATATTTTTATTTTTCGTTTATTTGCACTCATTATATTTGTGTGTTTGTGGACGTGCATATACAATAAATAGATTAATTCTTATTTATTTCAAGCTTGTATTATTATTATTATTATTATTAAAAAAAATTGTGTTATTCATCACACATTTGTTATTATTTATGTTATTTTTAAAAGTTTATATTGAATAATATGGGATATACGTGCAAAGCATGTGCCCAGAGACTAGTAAACATAAATAAACGCAAGAAGAAGAGAATAAATATTTTCTGGTGGAAAGATTATTTTTCATAGAACTGAAATGGTGTTTAAATACAGAAAAAATTGCAGTAACTAAAGCCTATATCTAAGCAACTACTTTGCACATGATTCCATGATAAACAAACTCATAATAATAACAACTTAAGTCCTAAAAACAGCAACTAACTTAAACGACTGAAGATTACTAAAAAGCTAGAGAAAATCTAGCAACTTCTATTGACTAGTTACTACAGAGGCAATTAATCAACAAAGTATGAGATAGTTCATTCACACATCGTAATTATAAGTGAAATCATTTTATACGAGTCACACATATACTCCTCTTTTAAGATTACTAGACCTTAACTAGCATGTAAAATCATGAAACATTGAACAACAATCATAAATCAATATCTACCTTGGACTTGCAGTTGCATAATCGTTGGACGTGCAAAGAATCACTAACACACCTCTTAGAATCATAAGTCTCACTATCATTTATATACAAATGCTAAAGAGTCTTAATCTGGTCATGACCTATACGGGGACCCTAAGTGTACATTTGTCATACCAATGTGATATCCGATCCTACATAAATCACTCTTACAAAGCTCATAATAGACTTGAGTCACTTATCATCCATATAATGGTTATATACTCACTTTATTTGCATATTTCAATATGCTAATCTCTCTAATTACCACTCAGGGCAACACATTAAGCATAACATAGACACAAGATCATCATTCATAACATCATCAAATTATATAATGATTATAAGTTCATATTTCATAACATCAACAAATAATCAATTCAACGATCTGCATGCTTACAAGCAACACTTACTTCCATCATAAATAACTACAACTATGTCCAAGACCAATCAACATGCAATAGAACTCACATTACATATAAGCAACTAAGCAATGTCTAACTTCAAGTAAACCATAGTCTAGCTCACCCAACAAATTAGAAGGAACAAGCTAAATTATTAGTCTTCCCTTTTCTCAATGCCTTAGAATGCTCAAAAGTCTAATAAATATAAAGTATAAGGTCATTTTAACCCCTATTTACTCAACGAAGTTCTTAAGTATTTAAACCTACCTAATTCTACTTTTTTAGAAGGTCTAACGGATTATTCTATCAAATCAGAGGTTTTCATGATCAACTCAATCTCATTCATGAAGTTTTAATTCTATTAACCTCTCTTGGCCGTTCATATATTTAAGAACCCATTTTTGTGGGGTTTCTAGGTTCCCCAATACTTAAATTAAAATCTAGACTTACAATTTCATGCTAGAAGACCAAATTCAACATAAAGAAAAGGACTAATCGACTTAATTGAAGTAACAAAAATTATATCGAATCGACTTGCCTTTCCTCTTTGGTCTTGTGGCTAGTTATAAATATATTGTTGCACAAAGAGTGGCACCGACAACTTGTGAATGTATCAATGTACAATGTCTCATGTCACCATAAAGGAACCCTATTTAATTTCTTGTGAAGTCCACGTAAAAGATGTCAAAATTTGTGGCGGGTCAGCTTTAGAATTAAGATAGTATCAGATACTAACAAGGATTGTGGCGGAGTGATAAATATTTCTTCGTTTTTAATCAGAAATTTTAGACTTTCCATTATTCCAAATTTAATATGAGTATCGAATACCTGATAAAAAAACCAAACAAAAAAAAAAGAAAAGAGCATCAGACAGTGTGAAAGTCACTCCTGCAATAGAACATAAAGGCCAAATCCATGTACAATTCCTTTAACTTGCCTTTTAAGTTTCATTTTGGCAAATTCAACTCAATTTTATTTCATTTTAATTCTCCAACTTCATTTTTGCATGTATTATATAAACACAATTTTGTTTTTTTACCTACTATAAGTATTCAACATATGTTAGATAAACATTAAAAGAATAAAAAGACATCTAATTAAATAACGTCACGTAATTTTAGAGCCTGTTTGGCATTGTTACTAAAAACTATTTATTTTTAGAAGCTCTTTTTAAAAATAGTTTTTCAGAAAAATGCTTTTGAAATAAAACAATTTGTGTTTGGCAAATTCATTTGAAAAGTTCTTTTGATAAACAATTTGTGTTTAGCTAATTTTCTTTAAAAAGTGCTTTTAAGTGTCAAATTACGAAAAAGGGCAAGTATCAATGTGTTTTTAATATTAAAATTATTTTATCAAGATAAACTATTTTAAACATCTAATACAGAAACTTTGATTACATTTTTAATTCAATTATTTAAAATATACATATTCAAATTTTCAATACATAGACAAATATTGAAAAGAGGAATCTTTTTGTTATTTGTAACCTATTTTTTTTGGACTCAATCTTAGCTAGTATGCTTTTGTGTTTTGTTATAATACTCTAAAGTTTTTAAAAATTCAAATTAAAAGAAAATAATATGTAAGAAAAGAAAATTTTGTTATTTATTACATTTTTGGGAGGGTCTAAATTTTTATTTGTTACTCTTTTCTCTTTTTTAATCCTACAAAAATATCGTTGTTACTTTTATTTCTAATTTTGTAAAATAATACATAAAGTAATATATACAATGTAATATATAAATAATAATATAAAACATAAATAAAATAAATAATTTATTATATAAAAATGAAAAATAAAATTCTTGAATAAAAATCAACCAAACTTAGAGATATGTTAATTAAGTAATAAGGGATATATTGATAAATATGTATATATGTATGAGATATTTTAGTCATAAAAAAATAAATTTCTTTTTCTGCTTTTGCTTTTTTTAAAAAACAGAAATTTTTAGCTTTTCCTCAATAGTAGAAAAACTACTTCTGCTCCATTTAAAAGCAGATTTAAGAATTTGCCAAACAAGAATTCTTAAATCTGCTTTTAAATGGAATAAAAGAGGAGGTAGATGAAGAAAATAAATGAATAAGAAGAATAGATGAAGGAAAAAATGGGATTCAAGAGAAGATAAAGAAAATAAATAGGGGAGAAGGTTGTTAATAATAACAATACCGAATATTAATGTTAAAAAGCACCCATCGTGCGCTTCAATCTCCCCAATTTGTTTAGTCAGCACTCAGCATTTTGTCTTTAAATACGAAAAATGAAACAAAATTTAGTTGAAGTGTCAAAATGAAATTTCGAAAAAAATCAAAAGAAATTGTATATGTGTTGGGTGGAACAGGTCATGTGCAAAAGTGCAGTCTTTGGTTTGCTCAAAAGGAAATACTAGTAGAAGGGACGAACAAGGATTTTGGTGGAATGGTAAGTACTTCTTCATTCTTAATCAGAGGTATCGGGTTCGAGTCCCCGTGAATATTGAGTCATCTTTGTAAGGATGTGTTTTACCCCTAATATGAGACGTCTCGATGCGAATTCGAATTTAATCGAATTTCAATGTGGATACCGAACACCAGTCGGAAAAAAAGAAGAGTAACGAGTGAAAGTGGGGGGGGGGGGGGTCCATTTTATCCCCAATTCAATGAGCAGTTCTTGTAAAATGACCTTTCACTTCAGTTGAAAAGCAACAAGGTCCCAATCCATCCATAACTTCATCT
>JAJOOR010002090.1:0-74791 GCA_036250505.1 Solanum acaule | reverse complement strand
AAGCCAAACATCGATTATGATGTCTAATATGAGGTAAAGGTAAGGGTTAGTAAATTATACACACGTAGCCGGACCAAGGTGCGGGGTGAAATTCTCTATATGCCGGACCAAGGATTTAGAGATACCTAACTTATCACTTTGCATGTAATACATTAGAAAAGGATTACTGCGTTATGAGCTTATGGGGAACACATTCCTAGTTACTTTTAATAATCTTAATATAAATAAATACTTAGTTCCATGCTATCTTTTTATTGTTTTTATTTTACTTCAATTTAAATCCCCCCATTTTTATATAACGACTATCGAGTTAAATATTTGCTATTGATAATATTCTTCCATATTCTCTGTGGGATCGACCCCGACTCATAGTTGGGTAAAAATATTGCGTACGATCATTTATATTTCTTTTCAAGAAGTATATTTGAACGTTATCAAATAATCCCGGGGCTGATCTTCCCCTTCCTCTACCTTTAGCCAGAATCCATGGTGGATCCATTCTGCAAATATAACATTTGTTAATCATTCTGAGTAATATTTTTCATAATAAATCAGATAATCTTCTGAATAATAGTCTAAAAGAATACGAGAGAAATCTTCATTTAAAATATCATCAACAATCTTTTTGATGATAAGATCTTTCAGATCTCTGGGTAATGTAAGAACCCTAAGTACAGTAATGATAGTTTCATTATCTAAGAAGATTTGGAAAAGCATTTTAATGAAGGTTTTCTCTAGATAAGAAATCCGGCAAAGAGTTATCAACTCCCTTTTTATATTGAATTTCAAAGTCAAAAGGGGCCAATTGCGCTTGCCACCTTGCAAATATCAATTTCGAAGCGTCATGCTTGAAATCTTTATCAAACATAAATTTGACCGATTGAGCGTCAGTTTTTGTTAAAAACTTCTGGTTGTATAAATCGTCCTGAAATTTCAAAACACATTTAACGATAGTCAACATTTCATGGGCTACCGTAGCATATTTCTTCCGAGCTTCATTCCACTTGCCGGAGTGAAACCTTATCAAGTATTCATTCTTATCATTGGGATTTATTTGCTTTAAAATCCCACGATAGTCGATATTAGACGCATCCGTCTCAATAATTTTTTGCCAAGCAGGGTTGGCGAGGGCTAAGCATGGTAATGATTGTACTCTAAGCGTGATCTCTTTAACTAAGTTAGTATGACTATCAGTCCAGGGAGATTTATAATTCTTCTTCAATCTGTCATATAATGGGGCTAAATCTCCAGAAAGATTTTTATAGAACGGGGAAATGTAATTTAAACTTCCCAAAAATCTTTGCAATTGAGTCCTATCAGTGATAACATCAGGAAATTTTGAGGCAAAGTCAATAGCCCTTTGAATAGGAGTGACCTTCTCTTGATAAATCTGATGTCCTAAGAATCGAACATTTGTTTGAAATAAACTCATTTTTGGTTTTGAAATAACCAGCCCATTTTGTATCACAATTTTCTTAAAATATCAAGATGCTTAATATGCATTTCAAAAGTTTTAGAAAATACTAAAATATCATCGATATATACGATAATAAAATCCATATATGGATTGAAAATATCATTCATGATTTTCTAAAATTCAGAGGGGGCGTTTTTCAAACCAAAAGGCATGACATTCCATTCGTACTGTCCAAATGGAACATTAAAAGCTATTCTATAAGCATGCTCTTTAAAGATTTGAATTTGCCAATATCCAGATTTTAAATCAAATTTTGAAAATATATTGGCATCATATAATCTTGACAATAAATCTTTTTTGTTTAGAATAGGATACTTAATCCATTTTAAATATTTTTTTAAAGGTTTACAATTAATAACCAATCTAGGAACACCTCGTTCTTTTTCAGCCGCGTTATTAACATAAAAGGTTGTGCAAGACCAAGGGGACTTGGAAGGTTTAATATGTAACATCTCCCAACTAGAAAGAACTAGAAGGAAGTTTAAAATCTGGAAATAGTTACATTTGGGAAGGATTTAAAATCTGGAGAATTGGTAAAGGTGTTAAAGTGAGTTTTCGGTCAACTTCAAACGGTCATAAATCCTAGCTCAGGATGATTTAGGTGTACTTCCAGATATGGTTGGAAAGCCCTTGGAATGATCTTTCCAACGCCGCCAAGTTTGCATGATTCTGAGTTCATTTGAGTAAGTTATTCCCTTTGGAAGTTGGGCTGTTGGATTAAGGAAATGTCCAATCCGAATTTTAAAGGGGTATTTTAGTCTTTTCCTTGGGCTATTATTTTAATCCGTTTTTAGGAGTTTAATATGGGTCAAATCATATTTTAGTCAGTTTTAGAAAAGTGAATTTCACTCTAGGGCTTGGAGAAAAGAGAAAGGAGAAGGGGAAGCAAGAACGTTCAAGATTCGTCGAGATTAGCTTGTGGATTTCGTCGGGGGTGATCCCTGCAAGTATGTGAGATCACATAGCGTTCTGTTTGTTAACCCACGCACCAAACATGTTTAATTCAGTGATTTTCGTCCTGAAAGAGTTATAATTTGATGTTCTTGGGTTGTGTTCTTGAATTTTTTTCATTCTTGAACTTACATGTGATTGGTGGGTTTTCTTGAGACGTTTTAGCGATGTTAAGAGTTGTTTCGAGTTAGATTCTAGTGTACATATGTTGGGTATCTGAATCTAAGAAAGTATTGAGAAAAGGAATTGATTCAAAATGATTGAAAAACTCGTCAGACGCACCTGGGGAGGTCCAGGCGCATCGCCCCACCATAGCGCCAGGAGGCTGGGGCGGCGTTCCTGCAGTGCGCCCAAAGTGAGCCCCAGTAAGTTGGGTCCTGGCGTGGCGCGCTTCGGATGCGCCCGGATCGTCTTTTTTCACCCAGTTTTTGTCATTCAGTCCGTTTAAGCCTTTCTAAACTGTATTAACACTTCCTATTAATTCTAACTACTCTAAATGACTTCTAAACATCTAGAAATCATCCAAAAACATGAATCATAACCTTGAACCCATAAATTCAAATTCAAGGAAAGTCAAGAGCCAAGTCTAGGAAGTTCTTAGAGTCTTTTGAAGAAGTCTTTTGCAAATGCTTTTAACTTTGTTTTAAGACTTAAAGTTCAAGTTGAGTAAAGAGTAAAGATTGAAGCTTGAAGTTCATTTCTACAAAAAGTATATGTGGACTATGTATTCCCAAAGAGTTTAAAATGTTTTCACATTTAAACAAGAAAGGAAACCTCGATTTCCAAAGAGCCTTCGGGCTAGTTTTCAGAAAAGAGTAAATGCTTTCATAATTAAGCAAGAAGGGAAACTTTGATTTCCAAGATAGCCTTTGAGCTAATTTTTTGAGCAATTATCTCAAATCAAAGAAAGAAGTATGTTTTAAACATAAAGACCTAGTATCATATTTTGGGAGTAGTATTGAGCACTGATATGGGGACGAGCTTGAGTTCAGATAACTCACGTCTCCATAAACCATGTAGCCATCATGGGAAGAAAAGGGTCATACTTTTTAGATGAGTCCTTTTCGCATAGACTAGTGGATCTACTTAGTGAGTTAGGTCCCATACCCTTGGCAATGTATAGGATGGTCCTTGGTAGTGTGAGGTAAAGTAATGTATCATCACTATTGCTCTTAAGTGATGGTTGTCGGTGAGAGAAACTCCCACAATAGTACTTTGTATTTTTATATACATCAGTTTATTTGTATTTTTACATACTCTCAGAGTTATTTATATCTTTGCATACATACAGAGTTGACATCATGTTTTAAACAACTTTTCTTTTTATTGCACTTGTTTTAAACTGTTTTATATTGAAATGAGTTCAATTATGTTGAGTTGTGTTAAGCCAGGTAAGTTCTTTAGTTCCTTTCAGATTTTTTTCAAGCCTATATCTTGTTTAGCATTCCAACTCGCATACTCGTACATTTAATGCACTGATGTCAGTTGGCCTGCATTGTCTTATGATGCAGACACAGGTAACCAGGATCAGCATCCAGCGCATCGTTGATCAGGTTGAGCACTCAGAGTCTGTTGGTGAGTCTCCTTGCTTTCCAGAGGATCCCTTTTTTTGCATTACTTTATCATTTTAGTTCATTAGGATGTTGGGGGTCTTGTCCCGACATCCATCTCAGTTATTATAGGTTTCATAGATAGTCAGTCAGATGTTAGCTCATTTGTCTTTATTTTGTTATTGACTTATGTTCAAATTTGAGTTGCCATTTTGGCTAAGTTAAATGTTTATTTTAAAACATTATGATTTCAGTTTGAGATAGTTGAGTTATTTAGCATGTGAATCCTTTTTCTTAATGCTTAAAGTCTTCCGCTGAGTGAGTAAGCCAGGCCAAGGGTTCGCTTGGGGCTAGCAATGGTTCTCGAGTGCCAGTCCCTCCCAGGGTGTAGGCTCGGGGAGTGACAAACTTAGTATCAGAGCATAGAGTTCAAGAGTCCTATGGAGTCTATGAAGCCGTGTCTGTAGAGTCCTATTTATCGGTGTGAAGCACGCCATATCTATAATTAGGAGGCTGCAACATTTAGGAATCTGTTCACTTCTTTCATACTCATTTCGTGCGTTAAAGTTTATCTCTAGAAAGTTTATTTCTAACTCGTGCTTACGCGTAGCCATTTGTGAGTTGGACTATTTTTTAGAGTGCTTTCATGGGGTGTTTCTTTCCCCGTGAGCTACAAGAAGCAAATAGATGGTTGGCGATATGAGGAGCAGGATGAGTTTATTAGTTGTTGGGTTGTCTCGTCTGTCAAGTAAGGAATGTAATGTAGCCATTCTAATAGGTGACATGGGTATAGCAAGGCTGATGATCCATGTGCAACAAGTTGAGGAGGACCAGATGAAGGATAGATAAGAGTTTAAGGATAAAAGGGCTAAGACATTAGGGAATGAATTTGGGTAGCAAAAGAGTAATGCGAACCGGTCTTCTTTCCAACAAAAGTAGAAAGGACATGCTCCATCATCTGGTAGTGCACCTGCACCAAGGAACAAATGTGAATACAATAGTCAAGATTCTCAGAACTTCAAAGCTAGACCTGTGCATTCGCAAGGTAGTAAGGCACAAGGGGGTACTAAGACTCCTGCATGTGCTAAGTGTGGTACAAGACACTCAGGGATGTGTCGTGATGACTCCACTAGTTGCTTTAAGTATGGCCAGAACGGTCATTTTATGAGAGAGTGTCCTAAGAGCAGACATAGTAATGGTAATGAGGGCAATAGAGCCCAGTCTTCTTCAGTTGCTCCACTAGATAGAGCAGCATCTAGATGAACTACTTCAGGGGCAGACGGAGAAGGAAACCGTCTTTATGTTATCACTAGTCACCAAGAGCAAGAGGATTCGCCAGATGTTGTCACTGGTATGATCCAAGTCTTCAGTTTTGATATTCTTCCAGAGCAATATCTTGAGCCATTCAGTGTTTCTACACCTGTTGAGAATTCTATTCTAGTAGGGAGAGTCTATCGTGATTATACTTGTTTTTGTCAATCACAAGAGTACCATGGCTGATTTAGTTGAGTTAGACATGATAGATTTTAATGTCATTCTAGGTATGGACTGACTTCATGCTTGTTATGCATCAATAGATTGTAGAACTCGAGTTGTCAAGTTTCAGATTCCTAATGAGCCAGTCATAGAGTGGAGTAGCAGTTCGGCAGTGCCTAAGGGTCGTTTTGTTTCATACCTTAAGGCGAGAAAGTTAGTTTCTAAGGGTTGTATCTATCACTTAGTCCGAGTTAATGACTGAAGTGTTGAGTACTCTTATCTAGTCAGTTCCAGTAGTAAAAGAGTTTCCAGAAGTCTTTCCAGATGATCTTCCCGGAGTCCCTCCTAAGAGAGAAATAGACTTCGATATAGATATTCTTCCAGATACTCGTCTGATATCTATTATGCCATATAGAATGGAACCAACAGAGTTGAAAAAGTTGAAAAAACAGTTAAAGGATCAATTAGATAAGGGCTTTATTCGACCAAGTGTCTCACCTTGGGGCTCTTCGGTCTTATTTGTGAGAAAGAAGGATGGTTCCCTTAGGATGTGTATAGATTACCGTAAGTTGAACAAGGTTACCATCAAGAATAAGTATCCTCTTCCAAGGATTGATGATTTATTCGATCAACTTCAGAGTGCCACCTATTTTTCTAAGATATATCTCAGATCAGGTTACCATAAGTTGAAAGTAAGGGAATGTGACATTCCAAATATAACATTTAGGACCCGTTATGGTCATTATGAGTTTCTGGTCATGTCGTTCGGTTAACTAATGCACCAGAAACATTCATGGACCTTATGAATAGAGTCTTCAAACCTTATTTATATATGTTTGTTATCGTCTTCATTGATGACATACTAATCTATTCAAGGAATGAAGAAGATCATGCTAGTCATCTCAAAATAGTTCTCCAGACTTTGAAAGATAGAGAGTTGTATTCCAAGTTCTCTAAGTATGAGTTTTGGCTTAAATCTGTGGCATTCCTAGGCCACATTGTGTCTGGAGAGGGAATTAAAGTTGATACTCAGAAAATTGAGGCAGTGCAGAATTGGCCTAGACCCACATCTCCAATTGATATTAGGAGTTTCTTGGGCTTGGCTGGCTATTATAAAAGGTTCGTAGAGGGGTTCTCGTCTATTTCGTCTCCTTTGACCAAGTTGACGTAGAAGACAGTGAAGTTTCAATGGTCTGAAGCTTGTGAGAAAAACTTTCAGGAATTGAAAAAGAGGTTGACTACTGCCCCAGTGTTGACCTTACCGGAAGGTACTCAAGGTTTTGTGGTGTATTGTGATGCATCTAAAGTTGGCTTGGGTTGTGTATTAATGCAGAACGACAGAGTTTTAGCTTATGCCTCCAGACAGTTGAAAGTTCATAAGAAGAATTGCCCAACCCGTGACTTAGAGTTGGTTGCTGTATTTTTTATTTTGAAAATATGGCGCCATTATCTTTATGGTGTTCATGTGGATGTGTTCACCGATCACAAGAGTCTTTAGTATGTGTTTAGTCAGAAAGAGATTAATCTCAGACAGAGGGGGTGGTTAGAATTACTCAAAGATTATGACATGAGTATTCTTTATCACCCAGGTAAGGCTAATGTTGTTGTTGATGCCTTGAGCAGGTTGTCTATAGGTAGTACCGCCCATTTTAAGGAAGGTAAGAAAGAGTTAGCAAAAGAGGTGCATAGACTTGCACAACTAGGAGTTCAGCTAATGGATTCTACCGAAGGACGAGTGGTGGTGATGAATGGGGTTGAATCATCATTGGTGTCAGAAGTGAAAGAAAAGCAAGACCAAGATCCCATTTTACTTGAATTGAAGGCAAATGTTCATATGCAAAAGTATTAGCTTTTGAACAAGGGGGAGATGGTGTATTGAGATATCAAGGTAGATTGTGTGCACTAATGGTGGATGGACTCCAAGAGAGGATCATGGAGGAAGCTCATAGCTCCAGATATTCCATTCATCCGGGTTCCATAAAGATGTATCATGACTTGAGAGAGGTGTATTGGTGGAATAGTATGAAGAAGGGCATTGCAGAGTTTGTTGCTAAGTGTCTGAATGACCAACAAGTTAAAGTAGAGCACCAAAGTCCTGGTGGTAGGGCTCATAATATAGACTTTCCAGAATGGAAGTGGGAGAAGATGCAGATATCCTATTGGATGGTTTGATGTTGGTGAAGCTGGGTTGATAGGACCAGACTTAGTTCATCAAGCTATCGAGAGGGTGAAAGTGATTCAAGAGAGGTTGAAAATGGCGCTGAGTCGTCAGAAATCCTACACTGATGTTAGGAGAAGAGAGTTAGAGTTTGAAGTAGATGATTGGGTATATCTAAAAGTTTTACCCCTGAAGGGGGTTATGAGGTTTGGTAAGAAGGGGAAGCTTAGTCCCCGATATATTGGAACTTATAGAATAGCCAAGAGGATTGGCAAAGTAGCTTATGAATTAGAGCTACCACAAGAGTTAGCAGCGGTTCATCCGATATTTCACGTCTCCATATTGAAGAAGTGCATGGGCGATCCTTCATTGATCATACCAACTGAAAATATTGGGATCAAAGATAGCTTATCTTACGAGGAGATTCCTGTTCAGATTCTAGATCGCCAAGTTTGCAAGTTGAGGACAAAAGAGGTAGCATCAGTCAAAGTCCTTTAGAGGAACCAATATATTGAGGAAGCTGCTTGGAAAACTGAGGAGGATATGAAGAAAAGATATCCACATCTCTTTGAATCCGAAGAAAGTGCAGATCAAGGTACTAATTTTCTTCTTTATGCTCTTAAAGTTATGAGTGAGCATGTTGTTTGTTTGCATTTGGTTGTTGGGTGTTTGAATTTGATGTTACACCCTAAGCCTAGTAAGAGTAATCTCATTCGAGGAAGAATGTTCCCAAGGGGGAGATATTGTAACATCTCGCAACTAGAAAGAACTAGAAGGAAGTTTAAAATATGGAAATAGTTACTTTTGTGAAGAATTTAAAATCTGGAAAATTGGTAAAGGTGTGAAAGTGAGTTTTTGGTCAACTTCAAACAGCCATAACTCCTAGCTCAGGATGACTTAGGTGTACTTCCAGATATGGTTAGAAATCCCTTGGAATGATCTTTCCAATGCCACCAAGTTTGCGTGATTCCGAGTTCATTTGAGTAAGTTATGCCCTTTGGAAGTTGGGCTGTTGGATTAAGGAAATGTCCAATTCGGATTTTAAAAGGGTATTTTAGTCTTTTCCTTGGGCTATTATTTTAATCCATTTTTAGGAGTTTAATATGGGTCAAATCAGATTTTAGTCAGTTTTAGAAAAGTGAATTTCACTCTAGGGCTTGGAGAAAAGAGAAAGGAAAAGGGGAAGCATGAACGTTCAAGATTCGTCGAGATTAGCTTGTGGATTTCGTCGGGGGTGATCCCTACATTTATGTGAGATCACTTGCGTTCTGTTTGTTAACCCACGCGCCAAACATGTTTAATTCAGTGATTTTCATCCTAAAAGAGTTAGAATTTGATGTTCTTGAGTTGTGTTCTTGCATTGTTTTCATTCTTGAACTTACATGTGATTGGTGGGTTTTGTTGAGACATTTTAGCAATGTTAAGAGTTGTTTCGAGTTAGATTCTAGTGTACATATGTTGGGTATCTGAATCTAAGAAAGTATTGAGAAAAGGAATCGATTTAAAACGATTTAGGATCAGAAAACGAGTTGAAAAACTCGGCAGACGCACCTGGGGAAGGCCAGGCGCGTCGCACCCCCATAGTGCCAAGAGGCTGGGGAGGCACGTCTACAGTGCGCCCAAAGTGAGCCCCAGTAATTTGGGTCCTGGCGTGGTGCGCTCCGGATGCGCCCAGATTGTCGTTTTTCACCCAGTTTTGTTATTCAGTCCATTTAAGCCTTTCTAAAGTGTATTAACACTTCCTATTGATTCTAACTACTCTAAATGATTTCTAAACATCTAGAAATCATCCATAAACATGAATCATAACCTTGAATCCATAAATTCAAATTCAAGGAAAGTCAAGAGCCAAGTTTAGGAAGTTCTTAGAGTCTTTTGAAGAAGCCTTTTGCAAATGCTTTTAACTTTGTTTTAAGACTTAAAGTTCAAGTTGAGTAAAGAGTAAAGATTGAAGCTTGAAATTCATTTCTTCAAAAAGTATACGGGGACTATGTATTCCCAAAGAGTTTAAAATGTTTTCACATTTAAACAAGAAAGGAAACCTCGATTTCCAAAGAGCCTTCGGGCTAGTTTTCAGAAAAGAGTAAATGCTTTCATAATTAAGCAAGAGGGGAAACTTTGATTTCCAAGATAGCCTTTGAGATAAGTTTTTGAGCAATTATCTCAAATCAAAGAAAGAAGTATGTTTTAAACATAAAGAGCTAGTATCATATTTTGGTAGTAGTATTGAGCACCGATATGGGGACGAGCTTGAGTTCATATAACTCATGTCTCTATAAACCATGTAGCCATCATGGGTAGAAAAGGGTCATACTTTTTAGATGAATCTTTTTCGCATAGACTAGTGGATCCACTTAGTGAGTTAGGTCCTATACCCTTGGCAAGGTATAGGATGGTCCTTGGCAGCGTGAGGCAAAGTGTTGTATCATCACTATAGCTCTTAAGTGATGGTTGTCGGTTAGAGAAACTCCCACAACAGTACTTTGTATTTTTATATACATCAGTTTATTTGTATTTTTACATACATCTCAGAGTTATTTGTATCTTTGCATATACACAGAGTTGACATCATGTTTTAAACAACTTTTCTTTGTATTGCACTTGTTTTAAACTGCTTTATATTGAAATGAGTTCAGTTATGTTGAGTTGAGTTGAGCCAGGTAAGTTCTTCAGATTCTTTTCAAGCTTATATCTTGTTTAGCATTCCAACTCGCATACTCGTACATTTAATGTACTGATGCCAATTGGCCTGCATCGTCTTATGATGCAGACATAGGTAACCAGGATCAGCATCCAGCACATCGTTGAACAGGTTGAGCACTCAGAGACTATTGGTGAGCCTCTTTGCTCTCCGGAGGATCCCTTTTTTTCATTAGTTTATCATTTTAGTTCATTAGGATGTTGGGGGTCTTGTCCCGACATCCATCTCAGTTATTAAAGGCTTCATAGATAGTCAGTCAGATGTTAGCTCATTTGTCTTTATTTTGTTATTGACTTATGTTCAGATTTGAGTTGCCGTTTTGGCTAAGTTAAATGTTTATTTTTAAAACATTATGAGTTCAGTTTGAGACAGTTGAGTTATTTAGCATGTGAATCCTTTTTCTTAATGCTTAAAGTCTTCCATTGAGTGAGTAAGCCGAGCCAAGGGTTCGCTTGGGGCCAGCAATAGTTCTCGAGTGCCAGTCCCGCTCAGGGTGTAGGCTCGGGGAGTGACATAATCAAACCCTTTTGTAAGAGATTATCAATCTCGGTTTTGTAAAATTCTACTAACTCATCGTTTATTTGGCATGGCCTAGATTTAGTAGGGATATCATCCTCAGGAAAGCCTTCTTCATATGGAAGAGTTACAATGTGCTTCTTGCGATTCCAAAAAGCACCGGGGTGATCTGAACAACTATCAACGTCAATCTACTTGGAAATCAATTTAATATTTTCCTTTACTCTAGCAATTTTCAGAGAATCGAATATATTCATACTGAATAATTCCAATTGTAAGGAATTCATATGATTCTGCTTCATATTAATCAAAGCATTAATATCTCTGGTTACCGGATCTGTAACAAAAGAATAAGTTATCTCATTATCCTTATAAGTGGCAGAAAATCCTTTTGAGTCAATACCTGTAAAAGGATAAATCACATTTATAATTGGTGTTCCAAGTATGATTGGAGGATATAATTGATTTTTAACTAAAAAGAAGAAATGAGGAATGCAGACTTTATTCTGACAAATTTTTGCATTAGGCAATTTATACATTATGTCTAAAGCATGTCCTGATGCAAACTTGACCAAATGAGTAGTTTTTTGAAAATATTTCGTTGGCACTAAGCCTTCCTGAATATAGCTAACATCTGCACCACTATCAATCATGGCAATGTTAGTAATTGAAAAACCGTTATTAATCAAAATAGTACATTTAACATACCATTTATGAGCAGTAACAATTTGCATCATTCCTAAAAACATATCTTGTTTAGGGTCAGGATTAATAGGTTCCTTTTCCACATGATTTTCAGAAATACCTTTATTTTTTGAAAACCTGTTTTCAGAATTATGCGTCTTAATCTAAGTAATCCTATGATCACAAATCAATTGATTTTGTTTAAGAAATTTAATCTCACTTTTCAAATTCTCAACTTCAACTTTCAAATCATCGAAAGAAGAATCTTTTTCATGAAAAGTATTTCTTTTTAAAAGAGGATCATCAACTTCCTTTAAAGAGTAAGGTGCTGAATATTCGAAATCATTTAAATCGTTCTTCTTGTTTTCAAAAGGTTTAGAAGAACTTGAACTAGCTTCGTTAGAAGTAGCCAAATTAATGATTTTTTCACGAAGATTGCTATCAGTAACTTCTTTTAAAAGCTCAATCACATTATCAGAAGTGATCGTATTCATATTAAAATCTTGAAATTGTGATTGAAGTTTATAAATTTCATCATCTTCACAATTGCAAATATTACCTTGGCAAGTAGTGCAAGGACTATCACAATTTTTATCATTATCAGATAAATCAAGTAGTTCAATATCAGAACCAGAATCGGATTCGTAATCGTCATCTGAACCAGAGGTGTATAGCAAGCCATAAACCTTATCATAGGTTTCTCCATTAAGCTCAAAAGTTTTTAACTTATTCAACTTGCAGTTATGTAATGACCCAAAAAATATTTTTTTTGGAAATTCTGAACTATTCATTTAACTTTAGTTAATTAGTTGATGGGAAATTATTAAGAAATTTAATTATTTAATTGGTGGTTAATGGGCCAAGTCCCTAGTCATTTAATACGTTAGACCTTTTAACCCAGATTTATTAAAATAAAGTAAGTAGGGTATACTATTTTGAAGTCATTAACTAAGAAAAAAGAAGAAGAAAAGAAACTGTGGCGGAAAACAACTACAGATGCTCCATATTCCTATGGTCGGTATGCTCGTCCCTTTGAAATATTTTGTTATCAATTGAATTGATAAGCATATATTTTAATATGATTATAATATATCGGTTATATATATAATTGGAAGGATACAACGTGTTGGTTGGAAGTTTATCAATATTAAGGGTCATATAGTTGAATTAATGACCACAAGTCATATATTTGTTTAATTGAATAAAGTGCAGAAATTGAAAAGTTAGAAAAAGAAAAATAAATGGCACTGGAAAGCATTTTCTTGTGGTGGATTATTGTGAGGACATGCATTTTATTATTAATTTATGGGTAATGATTAGCAGATTATACTTCAATAATTAGAAGGATGGGATGGAGTATTTAATCAATTTACTTTCTCGAGTGCAAGTTACTGGTTTGGTAACTTCATCGTGAACTTGAGTTCGTCTTATGATTACTGTATAAAAATTCAAGTGTTAATAATATTGATATATGCAATTCAATATTAGGTATGTTATATTATATGAATATTATTAGATTTATGATATTGAAGAAATTGGAACTTAAGCCTAGACTTGAAATTTGGAGAAAATTGAAAGAGTTGACACGTTAATTTGCATCAAGATTACGAACTTGATTACATATTTGAGTGAGGTTTTGTGTCTAGACTAGACACATAGTAATATGAGTGTTGTTAGTTTTGAAATCTTATTTTGATTATTTATTTGGATAGATTGTACTTATTTGGAAGCTCAACGAAAGGGGAAAACTCAAGATCCAGAGTGATTGTTCAATTAATTAAGGCAAGTGGATTTCTAAACCCTTGTTAACTGTATGTAATTCGTGTATTTCTTGTAATATGTGTTTGGGGGTAATTAGACTTGGTGATGGGTTGACTTTTCCACATTGATTAATTCTAATGATGAAAAAGGGGTAATAAAAGCCAATGTGATTAATTGTTTGTGTGTGATGTGTTGAGAATGGCTTGAAAGGCTTGTTGAATCATTGTTGATGTTGTATCATGATTGTGTTGTTGTGAATTGTGCAATGTTAGGAAAATGGTCATCTCCTCATTATTTGTGTGAACATGTCATTTGCATTGTTCTGAGACATGGTTGTGACAAATGTTATGTGAATTGAGAAAGAATAAGAAATTAAAGAGGATGTACCATTTCGAGGGACGTGTCACGCGCTGCGATGGATATTATATTTCGAAGGACGTATCGCGCACCGCGATGATTACTATTATTGAGGGTCGTATCGCGCGCCATGATGGATGCATTGACAGATATGTTCCCCATGGGTCCCGGACTGAGAGACAGCGGGTGTGTATCATTAGGCCATACATGCATCACTGTACTTGACATTGCATTCCATTGCATTGCACATATTTATCATTAGTGAACTTGATATTGTGTTTTGCTGATCTTGTGAGTGCCTTTCTGTGGAACTTTGATTAATGAATATTGAGCTTGTCTTTGAGGTTATGTGATTGTTGGAGTGTTGTTGTTGAGATATGTGCTTTTAATTGTGAACTGTTTGGTTGGGCTGGTATTATACAGGTTGTAGTTGTGGATGTTCGGTTGGGGTGTAAGGAGTATCCGTATTCTATTCCCTTAACTTGTGTTTAGAGGTTTACTTGCTGAGTACCGTGTGGTTTGGTACTCACCCTTTGCTTCTACAATTTTTTGTAGGTTACGACCCTAAATTTTGTGATACTTTCCATTCCCTTATTTTTCGAGGATTTTTTGGAGATTTGCGAGGTAGTTGTTTGTCATCTCATCGGACTTTCTTACTCCTATTTATGATCTTGTTCTATTCTAGAAACAAGGTCATTTGAGACTTGGTTTTTTCTTTTGAATCAATTGTAGTACTTTAGAGGCCTCTACATGTGACAACCAAATTTTGGGGTATTTTTTTTAATTGATTATTAAATTTCTGCATTTTATTGTAATGGTTGAGTTTTAGGCTGACTTGTCTTGGTGGGATAAGAAGAGTGTCATCACGCCCAATTTTTTGGGTCGTGACAAAATGGTATCAGAGCCCCAGGTTCATAGGTCTCACGTGTATACAAGTTAAGTCTAAGTAGAGTCTCAAGGATCGGTACGGAGACGTATGTACCTATCTTTGAGAGGATATAGTGACTTTTAAGAAAAAATCTTCACTTTTTGAATCTCTATCGTGCATCCTTGGTCCGATTTGATTCTTATTGCTTCACTCCATTCACTCTCACTTATAATGATGACTCGTGCGTAGTTCCTCATATGAGCAGTTGGTGTGTCATATATGACTTTGATGTTAGACCTAGTACTAAGGTGAAAGTGATAGACTTATGAAAATGAGGTGTAGTCGGATTCGAAATGTTTAGTAATTTGAAGGGGTTGAGTTAGGTGATGGCTCGATGAGGAGGATATTTGATGATGATTTTGAACAAATATTTGGAGATTTTATGAGTGTAGTTATTTCTTTTGGTTAGTTACCCCAATAGAGGGAATAGTACTTGTGTTGTATAGGCAATATCTTGATTAGTTCGATAATTGAAAGTGGGATAGTTAAAAGGATGGATAGGAAATGAACAGTGTGACTTCGGAAATTATAGTTAATAAAGTTGTATAAGTATGGGTTATTTAGTGTATGATGAGAATGATGTTGTAATAATTGAGGTTAGAATCTCTACTACGATTTTATAGATTAGGTGTATATTTAAGAGGGTCATGATATGACTACTACACAATATCGATGCCTACTTGGTTAGAGTTATGGGGTGTGTTACTTTTGCTATCGATCTGATCTATGAAAGAATGCATATCGCTTGGGCTAGAGACATAACTAATTTGATAATGTTTTGCAGTTATTCAATTGATAGAAATGTGTGAGTTATTTGGGTACAATCTTCTCGATAGGTATGATGTGTTATAGTGGTGGATCCAACGAACTTTCATAGTGTGGTACTAGTGGTATATGAAAATGAATACCTTGATTGTCAAGTGTGAATACTAACCAATTAAAGAGTTATAAGTTGTATCAAATTCTCGTATAATGAGATTTAGTGTTGCATTTACATTTGAGAAACCAACTAGTTTGTTACTACGGATGCTTGGGTTAAGCACTATTTATAATGAAGCTTTTAGTGGTGGATATTTGGTACGGTATTAATGTGTTTAGGCTGTGAAGTGTATCTCGAGGATTTTAAATGAGTGGTGATTTCATTGTAAGCTCCATGAAAGTGGATCGGTATTAGGATGACTAGCTTATGTATAAAAGAAGTCCCAAAGAATATACTTGTGAGAAGGTAATTGAAGATTTTAGTAAAAAAGTGCATATGAGATTGGGTTAGTCCTTTGATTTTGGTTGGTATAACTAGATTTAAGGTGTCATATTGATGAAAAGGTTGACTTTGTGATGATGACAAGAGCTAACTGAGCATGATGGTAATAAGAGTTCGTGATGGATTGTGATTGAGATACAACTATATAATAAGGATTGTTGGTTAAACGAATTTTATATTGTAATGACGACTTGCGAGTATTTAAGGTTGTGGTTTGATACTATTTGGTGAGTAGCTTGATTGCATGGAAAGTTACAGGAGTGTACATACGTTCAACTCGAGTGTGATGATAAGTTTTTTTTTTGTGGTTTTGAGTTTGGTAATGAGTACTATTGAATTTTTAGCAAAAGATATGATAAGGCCGATGGATAGGCGATCAATGTTAAGTTAAGATATGTGAATTCATAAAAATCTTCAAGGTATGAGCTAATGTTGATAGATACAGGGAATGAGTTACACAGTTGGATTCAAAATTCAAGTTTTTCATGGTGAGTTTGGGTTTGTGGTAGTGTATTTTGTCAAGGTATGGATTGATAAGATAATAAATAATTAATTGTGTGGTGTATTGAGCAATTGAAAGGACTTGTGCATGATTTGGATCATAAAGTTGTTACTTTTGATTGTTAAAAGACCCGAGAAAGGGTTTTACTTAAAAGTTTTGATTTAGAGTATAAGATAAATTGTCACGGGTTGTTGGTCAATTGATAAGTTTGGTAAGCGAGTTAGTGAAAAGAACAAGAGTCAGGTGTACTGAAGAGTTCAAGATATTTGAAAATTTTGACATGGGAAAAATTTAAGAAAGGTGAAAGAATAAGACCTCTCGTATAGACCCTTGGTTCAGAATTGAAAGTTACTTTTTTTTTCCTTTGAATTAAGATATGATTATGAGATGTGAATTGGTTTGGTACAGACTTACTAGGGGTTTATCAATGACTTTTATAAAGATGGAGTTTTAGTTTGGGTGACAAACAATGATGTGTGGAAGATTCTATAAGGTTATGTTGAGCTAGATTGTTTAGATTATGATAGGTGACTTATGGATACACAACAGTATGGACCTACAGTTATACATGGTTATTGAGGATTTTGAGGGGATTGAAAATCTATTTTTAAATGAGACTACGCAGACTAGTGTGAGGTGTTACATAGACACTTGATAGTAAATAGAGGATAGTATATAGAATTATTGGGGTGACCAAGAATTTCTCTTAGTTTTGGCATGGGATATATGATGGTTTGAATGGTGGTTGAAATTTGGTATGTGAGTGATTGCGTGAAGTTGACATGGGTGTGATTCAATTATTGTACCTCAATGGAAAAATATTTTTAGATTTGAAATTAGTGCTATCAGTCTTTGGTGTGACTCATATCTGTCACGGAATGCTTGAATGGAAAGAGAGGGAGCCATATTTTGGAATTTTTGGAGGCGACAATGTATTTTTTTTTTTGAAGACTTTGATACTAGTGATGGTGTAAGAGTAAGGTAAATGATTGGTGTAGTTATGAGGTTTGTTGGTATTAAGAGTGTTAACTTTAATGGAGTACTGTGATAAGTATGTGGGGTTTGATGAATCGAGTATTTGTAATATTGTAATGGGGATCAGACTGGTTGATTGTGTGGGTGGCTAAAAATTGAGAGATGGAGTCAGATGAATGGAATTTTATTTATATGGGGCACTATGGAAGGAGTATCTTGTGTTATTCTACCTTGTTTCCATATATTCTTATGTGACCACCTTCTTCGTGCTGGACATTATTTGGAGTATGATTCACTACCTATGTCATGTATGTTTCCACATCTATGGGTGAATTCCTAGTGGTAGATCGGATGTACCGATCTTGTGATTGTCCTCATGGTAGTATGACATTCGTGGACAGACTTGGTCACTTCAGTTATGGCATATTTGGTGTTGTTGGGAAAGTAGAAGTATACCACTTATTCTACACGCACAACGTTGCTAATGATAACTTATAAAAGAGCGACCATGAATAGTTATAGTTGTACGACAATTTTAATATTCATCTCACCGTCGAGGTAACATTTCGACTAGGTGTGATTGGATGTGGGGACCACTGGGTCTAGTTTTACTATTTTTTTAGGTTTATCTATAGTCACAAGTACCGATCTAGCATCTTGATAGTGTTGTTTGAGGTTTTGTATGTTTGGGTGTATCTCTCTCTAGGTGGTTACATGATCATTTTCTTCTTTGGTTGAGATACGTTGAATTCTTCCTTGATCAGTTCCGATGTCTAAAGATAAGATTTTTATAACTTAAGTTCGTGGAAAGATTGTGTTATAAGAAGGAATATTGATAAGATCTATGATGGTTTGTGCATTATGAGTATGTGATGATTGGCTCATGCTCAATTCTGGTGGTAGCCGGTACTGATTCAGAAATTTATTGTAATTATTGAGAAAAGAGTCGTCCTTATGGTTGTGTTATGGTCTAGAGGATAGCGATTCAGATTGGGTTAATGGGTTAGTGTGTGGCATGATAATCGCTCTTAGTTTGTAGATCTTCCAAAGTCTGATTGAAAGTTTAGTTCTTAGTAGTTGATCTTGATGGAATGGTCTTAAAGATAAGCTCACTTGGAGAGATCAACACCGACTGATAGGTGTAACTCAAGCTTTTGGTAAAGTAGGTTATTCTTCCTTCTTCTTCCTTATGTTCGAGGACGAACATGATTTTTAGTGGTGGATAATGTAATGACCCGGAAAATTATTTTTTTGGAAATTCTGAACTATTCGTTTAACTTTAGTTAATTAGTTGATGGGTAATTATTAAACAATTTATTTATTTAATTGGTGGTTAATGGGCCAAGTCCCTAGTTATTTAATACCTTAAACCTCTTAACCCATATTTATTAAAATAAAGTAAGTAGGGTTTACTATTTTGAAGTCATTAACTAAGAAAACAAACTATGGCGGAAAACAGCTACAGATGCTCCATATTCCTAAGGTCGGTATGCTCGTCCCTTTGAATTTTTTTGTTATCAATTGAATTGATAAGAATATATCTTAATATGATTATAATATATCGGTTATATATATAATTGGAAGGATACAACGTGTTGGTTGGAAGTTTATCAATATTAAGGGTCATATAGTTGAATTAATGACCACAAGTCATATATTTGTTTAATTGAATAAAGTGCAGAAATTGAAACGTAAGAAAAAGAAAAATAAATGGCACTGGAAAGCGTTTTCTTGTGGTGGATTATTGTGAGGACATGCATTTTATTATTAATTTATGGGTAATGATTAGCATATTATACTTCAATAATTAGAAGGATGGGATGGAGTATTTAATCAATTTACTTTCTCGAATGCAAGTTACTGGTTTGGTAACTTCACCGTGAACTTGAGTTCTTCTTATGATTACTGTATAAAAATTCAAGTGTTAATAATATTGAGATATGCAATTTAATATTAGGTATGCTATATTATATGAATATTATTAGATTTATGATATTGAAGAAATTGGAACTTAAGCCTAGACTTGAAATTTGGAGAAAATTGAAAGAGTTGACATGTTAATTTGCATTAAGATTACAAACTTAATTACATATTTGAGTGAGTTTTGGGGTCTAGACTAGACACATAGTAATATGAGTGTTGTTAGTTTTGAAATCTTATTGTGATTGTTTATTTGGATAGATTGTACTTATTCGGAAGCTTAACGAAAGGGGAAAACTCAAGACCCAAAGTGATTGTTCAATTAATTAAGGCAAGTGGATTTCTAAACCCTTGTTAACTGTATGTAATTCGTGTATTTCTTGTAATATGTGTTTGGGGGTAATTAGAATTGGTGATGGGTTGACTTTTCCACATTGATTAATTCTAATGATGAAAAAGGGGTAATAAAAGCCATTGTGATTAATTGTTTGTGTGTGATGTGTTGAGAATGGTTTGAAAGGCTTGTTGAATCATTGTTGATGTTGTATCATGATTGTGTTGTTGTGAATTGTGCAATATTAGGAAAATGGTCATCTCCTCATTATTTGTGTGAACATGTCATTTGCATTATTCTGAGACATGGTTGTGACAAGTGTTATGTGAATTGAGAAAGAATAAGAAATTAAAGAGGATGTACCATTTCGAGGGACGTGTCACGCGCTGCGATGGATATTATATTTCGAAGGACGTATCGCGCGCCGCGATGGTTACTATTATCGAGGGTCGTATCGCGCGCCGCGATGGATGCATTGACAGATATGTCCCCCATGGGTCCCGGACTGAGAAACAGCGAGTGTGTATCATTAGGTCATACATGCGTCACTGTACTTGACATTGCATTCCATTGCATTGCACATATTTATCATTAGTGAACTTGATATTGTGTTTTGTTGATCTTGTGAGTGCCTTTCTGTGGAACTTTGATTAATGAATATTGAGCTTGTCTTTAAGGTTATGTGATTGTTGGAGTGTTGTTGTTGAGATATGTGCTTATAATTGTGAACTGTTAGGTTGGGCTGGTTTTATAAAGGTTGAAGTTGTGGATGTTCAGTTGGGATGTAAGGAGTACCCGTATTCTATTCCCTTAACTTGTGTTTAGAGGTTTACTTGCTGAGTACCGTGTGGTTTGGTACTCACCCGTATTCTCAGTGGACTTTCTTACTCCTATTTATGATCTTGTTCTATTCTAGAAACAAGGTCATTTGAGACTTGTGTTTTTCTTTTTAATCAATTGTAATACTTTAGAGGCTTGTACACGTGACAACCAGATTTTGGAGTATTTTTTTAGTTGATTATTAAATTTCCGCATTTTATTGTAATGGTTGAGTTTTAGGCTGACTTGTCTAGGAGGGATAAGACAAGTGCCATCACGTCCAATTTTTGGGCCGTGACAAGTTAGGGGTAATATGCCCAAGCTGACCACACTTGTAACATGTAACCTTAGAAAGGTCTCTTCCAGATCTGTCCTTGGTAAATCTATTAGATTTACGAGAGCTTTTTCTTGCTTTGCGTTCCTCTTTGGACCTTCGTCTAGATCTTCTTTTCCCGTGGGAATCATCGGTTCTAAAGGATTTATAATACATGTTCTTACTGCTGCTTTTAGCAGAGGGATCAGGTAGATTGAACTGTGCGCAAAAGTCTCCCAATTGAGATCTTTCCTTAAGCTTATCTATCTTAAGTTGTCTAGACATTTGTAGTTCGTTGCAAAAGTTTAAACCCTCTTGTCTGCAAGTTCCAATAAGCTTTCCATAAGTGTAATCCTTATAAGGCATTTCACCATGACTGCCTCTAAAAGCTTTGTGAACTCTTTCGGCGAATAAAGGTGGAAGGCCATCTATAAACTTAGCTTTTCAATGATCAAATTTATTTTCGGGCATTTGTATACCCCTACTAAGGAAAGTATCTTTGTACCATCGAAACTGTCCTAGGGTCTGACATCTTAGACCGTTAAGGAGAGTACGAACAGTTTCATGCTGATTGGTAAATCTACCATTAAAATGCTCCAAAATAGTTAGGACAAGGGTATAAACGGCATCCTCTCTGTTTCTTACAAGAGCCATGCCAAAATTATCAACACCCTCATCGGTAGCCACCACATTTATAACAGAAGCTTTCTCTTCCGTGTTCAGATAATTATCCCACCAGCCTTGAAGCTGGCTAGTAAAGCCTGCAATAATCATCTTGTAGATAGTTCTGTTGGTGTTTTTAACACTTTTACAGATGGTTGCATACATAAGCATACGATGAACAAGAATGGTTAACTGTCTATCAGTTAGTCCATTAAGATTCCATTTCATAAATTTCAGAACCACTGTAGGACGTATTAGTCTGATTCAGACACGTTCTTCAATCAAAACATCTTGAAGCGTAGGACGGGAATAATAATAAGTGCTCATGCTAGGTTTAGTAGCATAACCACTGTTTTTCTAGGGATAACCCTTGAGTTTATTAAACTCCGAAGAAACCTAATCTTTAAAATCACCGGTAGGTTCCATTTTATCAGCAAAATCTTGTGATAAATCAATAGGTTTAAATTTTAAACCAGCAAGCTTTTTATCAATAAGCTCTTTAAAATCTAAATCAGAAAACTTTTTTATCAAGAAGTTCTTCTAGATCATTTAAAGACCCAAATTTGAAATCTTTAATTTCAGGAGGTCTTTGCACATGAGTTAAAGCGACCTCGGGTTTTTCTTCAGAAGTAGAAGCCAGATTTGTTTTAGCCATATCAGCCTTTATATCTTTTATCAAAATAGTTAAGTCATCAAGTTTTTTATCAAGAGAGCTAATATGCTCGCCCAAAACTTTAACATAAAGACTCAAATAATTATTTTGAGTAATAAGTTTATTAATTTCAGCAATATTGATAGAAGCAATATCTTCCTCTATGAGTTTATAAAAAGCCGAGAAAGTAATACCAGTATTATTTGGCAAAACAAAAGATGACTGAGGAGGGTAGATAGCTTTTGTAAGATTACCACTCCTATCTTTATAAGTCCTTTCAATAACACTAATATATAAAAGTAAATAGGTGGTTATAAACCAAGTAACAAAATACATAATTTGATTATGTAAAGCACAGGTTTCATAAAACTCTTGAGAAATACTATTCAAATCTTCTTTACTATAAGAATCAAAGAACCAAGTTTTAAACCGATTCCATTTTTTATCAAAAAATTCTTTTTGAATATGTTTTCTTGCCAGGAAACTTGGGTTAAAGTCAATTTGGTGTGACAATATTAAGAATAGTTGGGGTCAAACTCCATCTCGGAGGCCGAAGGAATATCCTTGTCGGATACATCATCATTTACCTAAACTATATTAGTTCGTGGGTAGATCTTTACCTTCTCTACCACAGAGTTACCATTAGATGCAATAGTATGTAAAGAAGCCGCACGATCTCGGGCTGGACCATATATAGGTTGAACAGGGGAAATATGATGAATCGTAGGCAAAAGTCTATAACTAGACAAAGACTGTCTATTAAAACTGTGATTTATAGAAGAAATCATCATGTTGTTGGAAAAGGACTGCCTATGAGGCGCATAGCTATTATTCGCAAATTGAATACAAATCCTTCCATCAGGATTTTGAGAAATATGAGAGAAATCAGAATTAGTAACCGCATCAGTTAACTGATTAGGGGATATAACCGAATTTAGAGTCCATGAAGTTGGGAAATCTATTTCTTCCCACTTAATAGGTCTTCCAGTAGTGACCTTGGACCTTGCAAAATTGGTTTCCACCATAATAGTTTGATTAGATGTATCATATAATTTACATCTAGGATTCAAAGTAGACAATAATTTGAAATAAATTATATAAGATAAACTAATGAGTTCTGAACCAGGTGCATAATTATAACTATGCGTTTTAACATTTAATGTTAAGGCATCAAGTATATTAACATCAGTAAGAGATGTCTGCAAATTAGCCTAAGTATTAAAATAAACGAGGCCATAAGCCAACGTAGATTCAATTGAACCCATATAAGAGACTGTCTAAAATTCAAATTTCTAGCATCACGAAGAGCAGCTAAAAAAGTTTCAAGTAACCCTTTAAGGGTAAGGGGCTTAAAAGCAATTTGCACCATACCAATATGCAGGTAGTTAAAGTGATTTTTATATAAATCAACATCACGCTTGTTTAGCAAACGAATAGTCTGTTGAGATGAATTTAAAACCAAAGATTACTCAGTAGTTTTAATCAATTGTTTATAAGATAGTTTATCAAATCAACCATAATCATAAATAGTTTTAATAGGGACTTTAGGAATAGTCCATCTGTTTAACAATTCAAGATTTTGAGGTACATCGACCTCTTCAAGTCTGGTACTTTTAGTACTAATTTCTCCCAGATCCATGAGGAAAAAATCATATCTATGTCGAACAATTCACCTCCATCTCATATATACCATGAAAGTTCTAGGCTCTGATCTCATGTTGTTGTTGTTGCTGTTGTTGGTGGTGGTGGTGGTGGTGTTGTTGTTGTTGTTAGTGTTGTTGTTGGTGTTGTTGTTGTTAGTGTTGTTGTTGTTGTTGTTAGTGTTAGTGTTAGTGTTATTGTTAGTGTTCTTGTTGTTATTGTTGTTGTTCTTATTATTGTTGTTGTTAGTGTTAGTGTTAGTGTTATTGTTAGTGTTCTTGTTGTTATTGTTGTTGTTCTTATTATTGTTGTTGTTATTATTCTTATTGTTGTTGTTATTATTGTTCTTATTGTTCTTATTGTTATTGTTGATATTGTTATTGTTATTGTTATTGTTATTGTTATTGTTATTGTTATTGTTGATATTGTTATTGTTATTGTTATTGTTATTGTTAGTGTTAGTGTTAGTGTTTTGTTAGTGTTATTGTTATTGTTATTGTTAGTGTTATTGTTAGTGTTATTGTTATTGTTATTGTTATTGTTAGTGTTATAATTATTGTTATTGTTAGTGTTATTGTTGTTGTTGTTGTTGTTGTTGTTGTTGTTGTTGTTGTTGTTATTTGTTGTTGTTGTTGTTGTTGTTGTTGTTGTTGTTGTTGTTGTTGTTAATCTTCACCGTTATTTTCTTTGAGTAGGGGTTTCAAGTGTATTTTATTTATCTTTACTGTATTACTATCATGTTCTCTATATTATAAAGTATTTTCTGAGCTTAGTAGACTTATAATGCCTACTGAGTAACCCATGTTTTGATACTACTACTCTACTTCAACATCTTTTTCTGATGCAACTCTTATAGTTTGAGTCACTATTGATCTTTATTCATTTGAGGTTCTTTTGTTGTTCGAATTTGTAATACCTCAATCTTAGAAATGGTTAATTTTAGAAAGAACTAAGTTAGAAATAGCCAATTTGAGATTTGTGCAAGAATAAAATTTAAGTTTTGGGTCAACTTCAAATGACCATAACTTTCAGCAAAGGATTAGTTAGGCGGCCCATGAGATATCAAATGAAAGATCTCTGAGTCCTCTTTCCAACGCCACCAATTTTTTCTAAATTTTGAGTTTGGATGAGGGAGATATTCCCATTTGAGTTCAGCCTATCCGATTAAGGAAAGTTCATCCGCATTAAGAAGGGGTATTTTGGTCTTTTCCTTACCCCACTAGCTTTAAGCATTTTTTTCACCCAAATAGGGGTCTAAATTGATTGATATCAGTTTTCACAATCCTAAACACGCTTAGGGTTTTAGAGAGAGGTTAAAGAGGAAAAAAGAGAGAAAAGATTCAAACATTCAAGATTTTCTTGCGATCGTCGAGGGATTTCACCAAGGTTTTGATCCTAATGAGGTATCTAAGCTTTCATAGTGATGATTTCGTTCACCCTCACACCAATCACGAGTTTCTTGAGTTAATTTTGTCCATGACAATCCATGTATAAAGGTTCTTGATGAGTTTGTTGAAGTTTCGTTCTTAAATCTTTAATAATGGGATTTGATGAGTTCTTGAGGTGCTTGTTTGAGTTTGAGGGTTGTTTTGAGTATATTTTCATTTAGTTATGTTGGGTATACAAATATAAGAGAGTTTGAGAGAAATCAATTGATTCTAGGCGAATTAATGCCAAAAATTGAGAAGAAATATTTGTCAGATCATTCTGGGGGAGAAGTGGTGCGTTGCACCTCAGCTGCACCAGAAGGGCTGGTGTGGGGTGCATGCAGTGCGCCAGAAATTACCCTCTGAAGTTGAGGGGTTGGCGCCCTGCGCCAGGGTCGCCCTCCCTTGTTTGTTTTTCGTCGTTTGTTCTGTCTAAGTTCTTTTAAAATGTATCCTTGATCTCTTGCTGATTATAACTATCCAAACTACATATAATTATTGAAAAATCTGTAAATCCAAATCATAATTCTTGAATTCACAATTTCAAATTCAAGATAGAGTTAAGAGTAAAGTTTGAGGGAGTTCTCTTGAGTCATTTTGAGAAGTCTTTTGCATACTTTTAAAATTTGTTTTAAGACTTGAGTACTTGAGAATGAGGATGAGGAGAGTTGCGTTTCATTTTTCAAAATGTATTTATGGGAACTAAGCATTCCCAAGAGTAAGTGTTTTACATTTGAGATAAGAGGAAACTTTGATTTCAAAATTAGTTCATTAGGAGTTTTCGAGCTTAATCTCTTTTAAGAGAACATTTTGAGTAATAGTCTCAAAGTTTGAGGATGAGGAAATGTTTTTAAACATATAAGCATGAGTTATATTATTGGGAGTAGTATTGAGCACCGATATGGGGACGAATTCAGACAACTTAAAGTCCTGATAAACTATGTATGCCAACATGGGTAATGGATCATACTTTTTAGATGATTTCTTATTGCTTTTTAAGTATATCTTAGTAGATCCACTTGGTTGAGGATATCTTATACTCCGGCAAGGTATATAACAGTTTTGGCAGCGTGGGCGAGGTATTGTATCATCACATAGCTCATAGTGATGGTTGTCGGTCAGAGAATCTCCCAAATAAAAGTAAAAGAGTTATTATTGTATTTTAAAATAAATTGAGTTATTATCTACTGTTTTAAAATCTTTCTTTATAATGCATCTTTATTGTTGCTTTTATATTGAACTGAGTTGAGTATTTTTGAGTTTGAGTATCCTTGAGTTGAGTTGAGTTGAGTTGAGTTGAGTTGAGTTGAGATGAGGTGAGTATGTTCCTCTTTTTTTATGAGTTCAAGCTTATGTCTGTGCTTTAGAATTCCCCTTGCATGCTCGTACATTCCATGTACTGACGTAATTTGGCCTGCATATTTCATGATGCAAATACAGGAGTTCAGGGGCATCAACAGGCCTTTCGTTGATACCACTTGCAGTTCGAGTTAGCTTTGGTGAGCGTCCTTGCTTTCGAAGGATTCACATTTGCTTTTCAATGTTGTTAGGATGTCGTGGGTCTTATCCTGACTTTCATCATGGTCATAAGAGGCTTCATAGATAGTAGTGTTTTGAGGAGTCTTTTCCATTTCTATTGTTAAATGTTTAAGACCTGAGATGAACAGTTATGTTATTGAGTATTTCAGACTTTATTGAGTTAAACTGATTTTTAGTAATGATGTTGTTATGAGTTGAGTTACATTTGAGGTCCATTTATTGTTGAGTAAGTCTTCCGCTGAGAGTAGAGCCAGGTCAAGGGTTCACTTAGAGCCAGAAATGGTTCTCGAGTACCGGCCATGTCCAGGGTGTAGGTTTGAGGCGTGACAAACTTGATATTAGAGCACAGAGTTCAAGAGTCCTAAGATGTCTATGAAACCGTATCTGTAGAGTCATAGTTATCGGTGTGAAGCGCGTCATATCTATAATTAGGAGGCTACGACATTTAGGAACTATCTCACTTCTTTCATACTCTTTTCATGGGATATAGTTCAACTCTATAAAATTTTCTTTCTAATTCGTGCTTGCGCGTATCTTTTAGACCATGCCACCACGAAGAGCTGCTCGAAGTCGTCCTGCTAGAAGAAAAGTTGATTGCAGGATCAAGGGGTCCAATGCACCAAAAGTACAACCCCAAGGAGAGGTCACTAATGCTGAGTTTTGGGATGATATCCGGATGTTGAGACAAGTGGTGATCAACCAAGCTAGGCAACAAAGAGGGAATCGACAGGATGTGGCTGATATATCCAGGATCCGTGAGTTCTTAAGGATGTATCCTCCAGACTTCACCGGTTTGAGTGTCACAGAGGATCTAGAAAACTTTGTGGAAGAGTTACAGAAAGTATTTGAGGTGATGCATGTTGCAGATGCTCAGCGTGTGGAGTTAGCTGAATACCAACTGAAGGGTGCTGCTAAAGTCTGGTACGACCAATGGAAAAAGAGTAAAGCTTAAGGGGCATCAATTTTGAGTGGGGCTGTGTTCGAAGAGGCCTTCTTCATGGAGGTAAGAGAATTTCTGAACATGAAGCAGGATTCCATGAGTGTGCATGAGGACAGCCTCAAGTTCACTCAACTATTCTGTTATGCTCCAGAGATGGTTGCTGATATAAGGAGCATGATGAGTTTGTTTGTGTCTAGTTTGTCTCGCTTGTCAAGTAAGGAGGTCAAGGCAACTATGTTGATAGGAGACATGGACATAACAAGGCTTATGATCCATGTGCAGCAGGTTGAGGAGGACAAGTTGAGAGATATGAAGGAGTTTCGCAACAAGAAGGCGAAGACAATAGAAAATGAGTCTGGGCATCAAAAGGGTAATGCGAACTGGTCATCCTTTCAATAAAAGCCAATTAGACCTGCTCCATCATCTGCTAGTGCACCTACACCAAAGAATAGAGGTGAGTTCAAGACTCAGAATTCGCAGAACTTCAGAGCTAAACCTTCTCAGTCTCAAGGTAGTGGGCAAAATGGGATAACTGGACTCATGCATGTGCTGAGTGTGGTAAGAATCACCCATGAGCATGTCGAGATGGCTCCACTAGTTGTTTCAAGTGTGGTCAGACAGGTCACTTCATGAGAGAGTGCCCTAAGAACAGGCAGAGTAATGGTAATAGGGGTAATAGAGCCCAATCTTCTTCAGCGGCTCTGCCAGTAGGGTTGCACCTAGAGGAACTACTTCAGGGACAGACGGAGGAGCAAACCGTCTGTATGCTATCACCAGTTGTCAAGAGAAAGAGAATTCACCTGATGTTTTCACTAGTATGATCAAAGTCTTTACTTTTGATGTATATGCATTGCTTGATTCAGGTGCAAGTCTATATTTTGTGACTCCATATATAGCTATGAGTTTTGATATTCTTCCTGAGCAGCTTTGAGCCCTCAGTGTTTCTACACCTGTCGGTGAGTCTATTCTAGTTGAGAGAGTTTATCGTGATTGTACCATTTTTGTTAATCACAAGGACACCATGACTGACTTAGTCTAGTTAGATATGGTGGACTTTGATGTTATTCTAGGTATGGACTGGTTCATGCTTGTTATGCCTCAGTTGATTGTAGGATTCGAGTAGTTAAGTTCCGGTTTCCGAATGAGCCAGTTTTTAAGTGGAGGAGTAGTTCAGTAGTGCCTAAGGGTCATTTTATTTCATACCTTAAGGCCAGAAAGTTAGTTTCTAAGGGGTGCATCTATCACTTAGTCCGAGTTAATGACTCTAGTTTTGAGACACCACATATTCAGTCAGCTCCGGTTGTAAGTGAGTTTCTAGAGGTCTTTTCATATGATCTTTTCGGAGTCCCTTCTGAGAGAGAAAAAGGATTCGGTATAGATATTCTTTCTGATACTCGACCTATTTCTATTTTTCCATATAGAACGGCTCCAGCTATATTAAAAGAGTTAAAAGAGCAGTTGAAAGATCTTTTTTATGAAGGTTTTATTCGACCTAGTGTCTCACCTTGGGGCGCTCTAGTCTTATTTGTGAGGAAGACAAATGGTTCTCTTAGGATGTTTATTGATTACCGCCAATTGAACAAGGTCACTATCAAGAATAACTATCCCCTTCCGAGAATTGATGATCTCTTCGATCAACTTCAGGGTGCCACTTGCTTTTCTAAGATAGACCTCAGATCTGGCTATCATCATTTGAGAGTAAGAGAGATCGATATTCCAAATACTACATTCAGGACCTATTATGGTCATTATGAGTTTTTTGTCATGTATTTTGGTTTGACTAATGCTCCTGCAACATTCATGGATCTTATGAACTAAGTGTTTAAGACTTATCTTGATATGTTTGTTATCGTTTTCATTGATGACATTCTAATTTATTCGAGGAATGAGGATGATCATGCTAGTCATCTTAGAGTAGTTCTCAAAATACTAAAGGATAGGGAGTTGTATGCTAAATTTTCTAATTGCAAATTTTGGCTTGAGTGAATGGCGTTCTTAGGCCACATTGTATCTGGGAAAGGGATTTGAGTTGACACTCAAAAGATTGAGGCAATGTAGAATTGGACTAGACCCACATCTCTAACTGATATTAGAAGTTTCTTGGGATTGGCAGGTTATTATAGAAGATTTTTCGAGGGGTTTTCATCCATTTTGTCCTTATTGAAAAAGTTGACTCAGAAGACAACAAAGTTTCAATGGTCTAAAGCTTGTGAGAAAAGCTTTTAGGAATTGAAAACGCAGTTGACTACTGACCGGTTTTGACCCTACCAGAGGGTACACAAGGATTGTTGTGTATTATGATGCGTACAGAGTTGGACTAGGTTGTGTATTGATGCAGAATGGCAAAGTTAAAGCTTATGCCTCCAGACAGCTTAAGATTCACCAGAAGAACTACTCAACCCATTATCTAGAGTTGGTTGTTGTATTGTTTGCCTTGAAAATATGGCGTCACTATCTCTATTGTGCTTATGTTAATGTGTTGATAGATCACAAGAGTCTTCAATATGTATTTAGTCAGAAAGAGCTTAATCTAAGATAGATGAGGTGGTTGGAGTTACTCAAGGATTATTACATGAGTATAATATATAACCCAAGTAAGGGTAATGTTGTTGTTGATGCTTTGAGCAGGTTATCAATGGGTAGTACTGCCCATGTTAAGGAAGGCAAGTAAGAATTAGCCAAATATGTGCACAGACTTGCACGATTGGGAGTCCGGTTAATGGATTCAAATGAAGGTGGAATGGTGGTGATAAATGTGGATGAATCATCACTAGTGTCTGAAGTGAAGGAGAAACAAGACCAAGACCCTGTATTGCTTGAATTGAAGGCAAATGTTCATAAGCACAAGTGATGGCTTTTGAACAAGGGGGAGATGATGTGTTGATGTAACAAGGTAGATTGTGTGTACCAAAGGTGGATTAACTCCAAGAGAGGATCATGGAGGAAGCTCATAGCTCTAGATACTCTATACATCCTGGTTCCACAAAGCTGTATCGTTACTTGAGAGAAGTCTATTGGTGGAGTAGTATGAAAAGGTGTATTGCAAAGTTCGTTGCAAAGTGTTTGAATTGCTAACAAGTCAAGGTAGAGCACCAAAGGCCCGATAGTATGGTTTAGAATATAGAGATTTCTTAATGAAAGTGGAAAATGATCAATATGGACTTTATTACTGGTTTACTACGGTACTACAGGCAATATGATTCAATTTGGGTGATTGTAGATCGAATGACTAAATTAGCCCACTTTTTACTGGTAAAGACTAGTTTTTCAACAGAAGATTATGACAGATTATTTATTCAAGAGATAGTCAGACATCATGAAGTTACGGTGTCCATTATTTTAGATAGAGGTGTGCAATTCACCGCACAATTTTGGAAGGTTTTTCAGAAAGGTTTAGGTTTGAAGGTGAACCTTAGTACTGCCTTCCATCCTCAAACTGATGGAAAAGCAGAGCGTACAATTGAGACTTTAGAGGATATGTTGAAGGCTTGTGTGATTGATGTCACAGGTAATTAGTATGATCACTTACCTCTCATAGAGTGTGCCTACAACAATAGCTATCACTCTAGTATCCAAATGGCTCCTTATGAGGCTCTTTATGGGAGAAGATGTAGATATCCTATTGGATGGTTTGAGGTTGGTGAAGATGGGTTGATAGGGCCAAACTTAGTTGATCAAGCTATGGAGAAAGTGAAGATCATTCAAGAGAGGTTGAAAATAGCGCAAAGTGGTCAGAAATCCTATACAGATGTTAGGAAAAGAGACTTGGAGTTTGAGGTTGATCATTGGGTGTATTTGAAGGTTTCACCCACGAAAGGTTTTACGAGGTTTGGCAAGAAGGGGAAGCTTAGTCCTTGGTATATTGGTCCTTACAAGATATCCAAGAGAATTGGCAATGTAACTTATGAATTGGAGCTACCGCCAGAGTTAGCAACAGTCCATCCGGTGTATCATATTTATATGTTGAAGAAATGTGTATGAGAGATCATTCACTTATTATGCCTACTGAGAATATTCTTATTAAGGGCAACCTATCTTATGAGGAGGTACTCATTGAGATACTTGATTGTCAGGTTCACAAGTTGAGAACCAAGGAAGTAGCATCAGTCAAGGTCCTATGGAGAAATCAGTTTGTTGAGAAAGCTACTTGGGAGGCTGAGGAGGATATGAAGAAGATATACCCACATCTCTTTACTTCCGTAGAAATTCCAGACCAATGTAATGACTTGTTGTAAAACACTCTTTCAATTGATATACTATGTTGTGTTAAATTGCATGTTGGGTGTTTGAGCTGGGTGTTAGATATTGCCACCCTTAGTTCTAATTAGAGTGATCTCATTCTAGGACGAATGTTTCCAAGGGGAGATATTGTAACACCTCGGTCTTAGAAAGGGCTAATTTTAGAAACAACTAAGTTAGAAATAGCCAATTTGAGATTTGTGGAAGTTATTCTTAAAATGAGAGTTTTGGGTCAACTTCAAATGACCATAACTTTCAGCACATGATGAGTTATGTGGCCCATGAGATATAAAATATGAAATATCTCTGAGTCATCTTTCCAACGCCACCAGGTTTGCTAAATTCCAAGTTTGGATGAAGGAGATATGCCTGTTTGAGATCAACATGTTCGATTAAGGATAGTTCATCCGAATTAAGGAGGGTTATTTTGGTCTTTTACTTACCCCACTAGCTTTATGCGTCTTTTTCACCCAAATAGGGGTCTAAACTGATTGAGATAAGTTTTCACAATCCTAAACACACTTAGGATTTTAGAGAGAAGTTAAAGAGGAGAAAAGGGAGAAAAGATTCAAGCGTTCAAGATTTTCTTGCGATCTTCGAGGGATTTCACCAAGGATTTGATGCTAACGATGTATGTAAGATTTCATAGTGATGGTTTTGTTCACCCTCACGTCAATCATGATTTTCTTGAGTTAATTTAATCCATGACAATCCATGTATCGAGGTTATTGATGAGTTTCTTGAAGTTTCGTTCTTAAATCTTTAATAATGAGATTTGATGAGTTCTAGAGGCAAATTTTATGAGTTTGAGGGTTGTTTTGAGTAGATTTTTGTTTACTTGTATTGGGTATACGAATATAAGAGAGTTTAGGAGAAATCAATCGATTATAGGTGAATTAGGGTAAAAAATCGAGAAGAAAAGTTTATCAGATCGTTCTGGGAGAGGGGTGGTGCATCGTGCCCCAGTTGCGCCAGAGGGGCTGGCGTGGGGTGCCTGCAATGCGCCAGAAATTACCATTTGTAGTTGAGGGGTTAGCGCTATGTGCCAGGAATGCGCCAGGGTCGCCTGCCCCCGTCCATTTTCCATCGTTTGTTCCATCTAAGTGTAACACCTCAGATTAAAAAAAATCAATTTTCTCAAACCTATAATCAAGAACGACGACACCATTTACGGCCTGTAGGTGGGATGACAGTCCATCGATAGTGGCGTGGTCCATGAGTTGGATTTTTCTAAAGATATCTAGTTTCAATACTTTGTGACGGTTCACCAGGATAACCTGTCATCTATTCCACAGCCATATATATGTTTCGTACATGAGTCCTAGAAATAGAAAGATTTTAGGGTCATAAGTTAAGGACAACGGTCGCGACCCACTGCCCGTCGATTGAACAGCAGACCGTAGGTCAGCTACGTCATTCATGGTTCAAAGATTGAGTCTTTGAAACCAATGATGGCCAACCAAGACGGTTCGTAGGTGGAACCACGGACCGTAGGTCTGGCCGTTGGTGAGGGACGACAGTTATTTGGAAAGAAAGGACTTTTGGGTCAACTTCAAACAGTCATATCTTTTCGCAGAAAATGCATTAAGTGGCCCATGACCTATCAAATTAAAGATAATTGAATCATCTTTCCAACGGCACCAAGTTTGCTAAAATCCAAGCTCGGAGTAAAAAGTTATACTTGTTTTAGTGAAGCCCTATCGGGAATACCGTGAACAACGACCCAGTCGATGAACGGTAGTCCAAACGACGATCCGTGAGTCACATAATAGATGGCACTTCGTCAGTTTTTATGTCGGGGGTTATTGGGTCTTTTCCCTATTGTTTTAACTAATACTTCATTGTTTTGCCTTCTACCCAAAGCCCTATATAATTATTTTAAACCCCCCAAATCACCCAAAACCCCTCAATTGAAATCATTCTCTCAAATTCCAAAAAGAAGAACAAGTCTTCCTCTCAAATATTTCTCTCTCTAGAAGTTGAAGAAGAAAGCTAGGGATTCAAGATCAAGCCTCCTAATCCTCCATTTCTTCCAAGCTTTTGGCATCAAGGTATGATAGTTTTCATTCATAAAGTTCCTAAATTCTCCAATTTTCAAGTTAGAAATCTTCAATTGAAGTTAGGGTTTTCCTCCATGTCAAGGGTTCCTTTCAATTTGATTTATTTGATTGTTTTATGAATTTCTATGCATGAATTGAAGTAATTTTGTGTTTTTAAGTTGATTTCCCATGAACCCATGCATAACCCATATTTTCTAAGCTATGTTGATATAATGTGGATCTTGAACTATGAAAGATGAATTTATGAAACTACTCATGTCTTATCTTTATGAAATAGATGTAAATGAAGTTGAAGATGCATTGACTTTGAAACTATGATAAAGCTTATGAATTGTAGAAAAGAAAGCATGTTCATGAAAGCATGTTTATGACTTAAGAAAGTTTATAGATGATATTGTCTATATGTTCTATGAAGCTTGGCCATATGACATGAATGACATCTAGATTTCCCCTGAATGCTTTTCGGGCTATTTTCCTAAATTAGGTCTTGATTAGTATGGTATCCGAATATGCCATCAATGATTAGAGACCGCGATTTTAAAACTATTTCCATTAGTATTAGGGGCATCTCTAGCATAAAGTGAATGACTATGGGACTTAAAAGCTATTATGAAAGATCATGGACGTCGAAATTTTTTCTCACGAATGGTCTGAGGAGCTATCCTATGATAGGATAAGTGGCGACTACCCATGTCATTTAAAGATAAGACAAGTCAAGATTAATAACTACTCCATGGGATTTATGTTTAGCACCGAGAGGATATTGAGATGGAAGCTCTTCCGTGTTGAGGTCAGTTTTCTAGTAGCAATTGCCTTATCCCTTACTTATGTGCCCCCATAGGATAATGTTCTAGATAGACATTAGCTAGTTGATCCACTTTAGCTCAGATTCATGGTCCTACCTTGGCAAGTACAACAACCCTTTTCGGTGTGGGAGACATCGAGGATCATGTTATAGTTGACATGGTCTTTATGTCAATTAAGGCTAATTCCCACAATAATAATGAACTATGGTTACTTCAATAAGTATCTCACATGTGTTCAAATATGATTTTACTAGCATTGATTATGATTACGATTATGTTTTCTAACCCTTATATCTTATGTTTTAACTTGATCTTTGCATATCACGAAAATGTCACTTTTAGCATGATTTCATACTTTTATGCATGGCTATCATACTTAGTGCATTTTGTACTAACGTATACTCTTGCCTACATTTCTTATCCTAAAATGTAGGGTCTGAAGATCTCGATTCGCACCTCCGTGACTAGGATCTCTTAATCGTTGAAGATTGAAGATTGGTGAGGCCTCATGTTTCGAGGACCAAGCCTTTATTTCATTATGTCTTTTATTTTAGTTTTTGAACTTGATGTACGAGTTACATCCCAATTTCTTCTTATTTACTAGATGGCTTTAAGACGATGTTTAGACTTCCGCTTTTCTATATAAAACTTTGATATATTGAACTGTCTTTTAAATCTTTTAAACTTGTCTTGTATGATGTGCTAAGTGGCTTATACGAGGCATCTTGTGGTCTTGTACTCCATGTCACATCTAGGGGCTACCTTCGATTGTGACAAACTTGGTATTCAGAGCACAAGGTTTAGAAAGGTTCTAGGATGTCTCATAAGCCACATTGAGTAGAGTCTTGTTCATGAGTATGAAGAGCGCCACATTTAAGAATGAGAGACTATAATATGTTTATGAAGTTCCACTTTTTCCATTACTCCAAAGTCATGTGATTAAGTGTAAATCTAGGTGTCTTTCTCTCCTCACCCCTATTTATAATTTTCAGAATATGCCTCAACGAAGGAATTCCGTGAGAAGGAATAGGAATGTTCGTGAAAATGTGAGACAAGAGGTTCCCCAAGTGCCTATCAACCCTTCGGCCGAGCAAGTGACTAATGATGAGTTTCGTGCCGCATTTCATGCATTGGCCCAAGCTATGATGGCTCAAGAAATTAGAGAGGTTGTGGCTCCCGTGAACCCAAGGGTGGGTACAACGGCAACAAGGGTGAGGGACTTTATTAGAATGAATCCTCCAAAATTTCATGGGTCTAATATTGAGAAAGATCCTCAAGAGTTCATTGATGAGGTATATAAGGTGTTGATGACCATGAGAGTCACGTCGGTAGAAAAGGCGGAATTGGCTACTTATCAACTTAAGGGTGCTTCTCAAGTTTGGTTCAACCAATGGAAAGAAGATAGGGCGGTAGATGAGGTTCCTCTTGATTGGGAGAAATGTAAGCTTGCTTTTTTATATAGGTTATTTCCCTTAGAGGTGAGGGAGGTAAAAGTACTTAAGTTCATTAACCTTCGCCAAAGAGATATGAGTGTGAATGAGTATGCTTTGAAATTTACACAATTATCTAGATATGCTCCGACTATGGTTGCCGATCCAAGGGCAGGGATGAGTAAGTTCGTGTCGGGTGCTTCTTATTTAGTAGTCCAAGAATTCCTAACTGCCATGCTTGTTAAGGATATGGATGTTTTCCCGTTTGATGGTTCATGCACAACAAATAGAAGAAGAAAAATTAAGGAGAAAACTAGGGATTCAAAGAGGGCAAGAAGGGATGATAGTGAGTCTTCATATTCAAGGTATGATGGACGAAATCAATCTCAAGGTAAGGGTTGTAGTGAGCAAATATGGCCCGAGTGTAGGGAATATGGGAGAAGACATGAGGGTAAATGTCTAGCCTGTTCTAATGTTTGTTTTAGTTGTGGTAAGATGGATCATAAAATAAGGAATTGTCCTTCGGTTGTAAGAAATAAGGGAGATACCCATCGAGGGGCTTAACCCTACCCTTCTTTCGGTCCTAGTGGTGGTTGGAAACAAGATAGGTTCTATGCTCTTCAAACTCGATAAGATTATGAGGGTTCCCCAGATGTGGTAATTGGTAAGTTATGGTCTTTTAGCTTGTGGGTATGCATTGCTTGGTACTGTATGTTTCATTGGCTATGGTAAGACTCTAGTTATGGCGATTGTGTTTGGATTAGTCCTTGAGATCTTATTGGAAACCTCTTAAATGTTTACTTGTATCAATGGTTTAGTGGTTGTTAAGACGTTAGTGTTATGTTTGGGATCGAGGTAAATGGATTTGAAAAGACTAGAGGGGTTTGGTCCCAAGGGGGAGATAGTGTGCTTCATGGTTGGTACGTGAGTAGAACTATGTTGGTTTTGGAAGAGTTCCTTGTTATGGTTTGGTGGGTGAAAGCTTGGAGGAGATGTGATTTCTTAGTATCCGTATCTCTTTCCTTCTATCTATGAGTCTAGCTTGAGGCCTTAGTCCTCATGGTTCACTCTTTAGGATTCAAGTGTCTTAGTCATCCTCATGCATGCATGCTCATGGAAAATTTGATCTTTCAAAAAAAAAAGTAGTTTAATCGATTGCTTCGTGTTTATGTGCATTTGAGTATGATTTTGCATGTTTGTCTTATGAAAAAATGTTTTTAAAAAAAATATGTTTTAGCTTGGAGTTGAAGTTTCCTCCTCGGATATGTGCATTTATGTTATTGCATTCATATTGGACTGCTAGGTCTAGTTCCTATCTTCCTTGTGATGTTTTGAATATGTTTTATCTTGGAGTAAACGTTCATCCTTGGTTATGTGCATTTTGATGAAGTAGCATTAATGATTGGGTTGTTAGCTTCTCTCCTACTCTTTTCGTGCTAGCTTGAGTTCCATTCGAGGATGAATGTTCCCAAGAGGGAGATAATCTAATACCTTGGATTCAAAAAGGCAAGAAAATTTCAATTTTTCTCATACCTATACTCAAGACCGATGACACTATCTACGGCTAGTAGGTGGGACGACGGTCCGTCGATGGTGGTTTGGTCCACGAGTTAGATTTTTCTAAAGATGTCTAGTTTCAGTACTTTGTGACGGTTCACCAAGATAGCCCTTCATCCATTCCACGAGCCATAGATAGGTTTCGTAGGTGAGTCCCAGACTTAGAAAGATTTTAGGGTCATAAGTTGAGGACGACGGCCGCGACGTACGGCCCGTCTATTGAACCATGGACCGTAGGTCGGCTCCGTCATTCGTGGTTCAAAGATTGAGTCTCTGAAACCAACGACGACTGACCAGGACTGTCTGTAGGTGGAACCACGGACTGTAGGTCTGGCCGTTGGTAAGGGATGACAGTTATTTAGAAAGAAAGGGCTTTTGGTCAACTTCAAACGGTCATATGTTTTAGCACAAAATGCATTAGGTGGGCCCATGACCTATCAAATTAAAAATAATTGAATCCTCTTTCCAATGCCACCGAGTTTTTTATTACAAGCTCGGAGTAAAAAGTTATGCTCATTTTAGTGAAACATTGTCGGGCAGACCATGAACGACGACCCAGTCGACGGACAACGATAGTCCAAATGACGGTCCGTCAGTACCGTAGTAGATGGCACTTCGTCAGTTTTTAAGTCGGAGGTTATTGGGTCTTTTCCCAATTGTTTTAACTCAATACTACATCATTTTTACTTCTACCCAAAGCCCTATTTAATTATTTTAAACCCCCAAATCACCCAAAACCCCTTAATTGAAATCATTCTCTCAAATTCTGAAAAGAAGAAAAAGTCGTCCTCTCAAATTTTTCTCTCTCTAGAAGTTGAAGAAGAAAGCTAGCGTTTCAAGATCAAGCCTCCTAATCCTTCATTTCTTCCAACCTTTTGGAATCAAGGTATGATAGTTTTCATCCATGGAGCTCCTAAATTCTCATATTTTCAAGTTAGAAATATCCAATTGAATTAGGGTTTTCTTCCATGTCATGGGTTCCTTTCAATTTTGATTTATTTATGAATTTTTATGCATGAATTGAAGTAGTTGTATGCTTTTAATTTGATTTCCCATGAACCCGTGCATAACCAATATTTTCTAAGCTATATTAATATAATGTGGGTCATGAACTATGAAAGATGAATTTATGAAAATACACATGTCATCTATTTATGAAATAGATGTAAATGAATTTGAAGATGCATTGACTTTGAAACTATGATGAAGCTTATGAATTATTGAAAATAAAGCATGTTCATGAAAGTATGTTTATGACTCGAGAAAGTTTATAGATGAGATTGTCTATATGTTCTATGAAGTTTGGCCCATGACATGAATCACATCTAGATTTGCCCTCAATGCTTTTCGAGCTATTTTCCTAAATTACGCCTGAATTAGTATGGTATTCGGATATGCCATCAATGATTAGAGACCATGATTTCAAAATTACATCTATTAGTATTAGGGGCATCTCTATCATGAAGTGAATAACTATGGGCCTTAGAAGCTATAATGAAAGATCATAGGCGTTGAAAGATTTTCTCACGCATGGTCTAAGTAGCTATCCTATGATAAGACAAGTGGAGACTACCCATGTCTTTTAAATATAAGACAAGTCAAGATTAATAGCTACTCCATGGGATTTATGCTTAGCACCGAGAGGATATTGAGATGGAAGCTCTTCCGTGTTGAGGTCGGGTTTCTAGTAGCAATCTCATTATCCCTTACATATGCTCCCTTATAGGTTGATGGTATAGATAGACATTAGCTAGTGGATCCAATTTAGCTCATATTCATAGTCCTTCCTTGGTGAGTAGGACAACCCTTTTCGGTGTGGGTGACACCGGGGGATCATGTTATAGCTCACATGGTCTTTATGTTGGTTAAGGCTAACTACCACAATAATATTGAACTAAGGTTACTTCAAGAAGTATCTCACATGTGTTCAAATATTATCTTACTTGCATTGATCATGATTACGATTATGTTTTCCAACCCTTTTATCTTATGTTTTAACTTGATCTTTGTATATCACGAAAATGGCCCTTTTAGCATGACTTCATACTTTTATGCATGGATATCATACTTAGTGCATTTTGTACTAACGCATACTCTTTCCTACATTTCTTATCCTAAAATGTAGGGTTTGATGATCCCGATTCGCACTTCCGTGGCTAGGATTACTTAGTAGTTGAAGATTGAAGATTGGTGATGCCTAGTGTTTCAAGGACCAAGCCTTTATTTCATTATGTCTTTTATTTTAGTTTTTGAACTTGATGTACGGTTTACGTCCTGATTTCTTCTTATGTACTAGATGGCTTTGAGACGATGTTGACTTCTATTTTTCTCTATAAAACTTTGATATATTGAACTATCTTTTAAATCCTTTAAACTCTATTATCTTGTATGATGTATTCTAAGTGGCTTGTATGGAGCTTTTCGTGGTCTTGTATGCCATGTCACGTCTAGGGGATACCTTGGGTCGTGACAATAAGTTCTTTTAAAACATATCCTTTCTCTCTTGTTGATTATAACTAGGGGTGTTCATGGGTCGGTTTGGATCGGTTATTGGTCAAAACCAAAACCAAACCAACTTAATCAGTTTTAAAATTATCAAAACCAAACCAAACCAAATATAATATACATTTATCGGTTTGGTGGTTATCGGTTTCGGTTTGGTTTGATTCGGTTATTCGGTTATTAACCATACACAAAAGTAAAAGAAACAATTCATTCAAAATGTGAAAATTGTGACAACAATCCATTCAAAACGAAAAATAGTTAGATATTGAACTTTCGATCACTAAATTTACTATCAATAAAGCTTTAAAATTCACTATATTGGCCTAGAAGGAAGAAACAATAACATTTTCAGTTCCACAAAGAATTGTCATAGACACTCATATATATGAAATCAATAAAATAAATGTTTCATCTTGGGCATTTTTTCTTTCTATAAGTAAATTATAAAAAAAAATTAATGAAAATATGTATAAGATCTTTAAAATTGTTTATAAAAACAATATATTAAGTATGTATATTAATAAAATATATGTATATAATTCATCGTTTCGGTTCGGTTATTTCTTCGGTTTTTTTGAATAAAATCATAACCAAACCAAATACTATTGGTTTTCAAAAATCTAAAACCAAACCAAATCAAACCCAAATAAAATCGGTTTTATTTTATCAGTTTGGTGCAGTTTTTCGGTTTGGATCGGTTTTTTCCAAACCGTGAGCACCCCTAATTATAACTATCCAAACTACATCTAATAATTGAAAAATCCCTATATACAAATCATAATTCTTGAATTCACAATTTCAAATTCAAGATAGAGTTAAGAGTAAAGTTCGAGGGAGTTCTTTTGAATCATTTTGAGAAGTCTTTTGCAAACTTTTTAAAAAAATTTGAAGCCTTGAGTACTTGAGTATGAGGATGAGGAGAGTTGAGTTTCATTTTTCAAAATGAATATATGGGAATTAAGCATTCTCAAGAGTAAATGTTTTACATTTAAAATGAGAGGAAACTTTGATTTCCAAATGAGTTCAAGAGGAGTTTTTGAGCATAATCTCTTTTAAGAGAACCTTTTGAGTAATAATCTCAAAGTTTGAGGATGAGGAAATGTTTTTAAACATATGAGCATGAGTTATATTATTAGGAGTAGTATTGAGCACCGATATGGGAACGAGTTCAGACAACTCAAAGTCCTCATAAATCATGTACGCCAATATGGGTAAAGGATCATAATTTTTAGATGATTCCTTACTACTTTTTAACTTAGTGGATCCACTTAGTAGAGGATGTCTTATACTCTGGCAAGGTCTATGATAGTTTTGGCAGCGTGGGCAAGATGATATATCATCACATAGCTCATAGTGATGGTTGTCGGTTAAAAAATCTCCCAAGTAAGAGTAAAAGAGTTATTATTGTATTTTTCAATACATTGAGTTATTATCTACTGTTTTAAAAGCTTTCTTTATAATGCATCTTTATTGTTGCTTTTATATTGAACTGAGTTGAGTATTCTTGAGTTTGAGTATCCTTGAGTTGAGTTGAATTGATTGTAGTTGAGATGAGGTGAGTATGGTCCTCCATTTTTATCAGTTCAAGCTTATGTTTCTGCTTTAGAGTTCTCCTTGCATGCTCATACATTCCATGTACTGACGCCATTTGGCCTGCATCTTTCATGATACAGATACAGGAGTTCAAGGGCATCAACAGGCGCTTCTTTGATACCACTTGCAGTTCGAGTTAGCTTTGGTGAGCCTCCTTGCTTCTGGAGGATTCCCATTTACTTTTCAGTTTTGTTAGGATGTCGTGGGTCTTGTCCCGACTTCCATCATTGTCATTAGAGGCTTCATAGATAGTAGTGTTTTGAGGAGTCTTTTTCATTTCTATTGTTACATGTTTAAGACTTGAGTTGAACAATTATGTTATTGAGTTTTTCAAACTTTATTGAGTTAAACAGATTTTTAGTATTGATGTTGTTATGAGTTGAGTTACATTTGAGGTCCATTTATTGTAGAGTAAGTCTTTTGCTGAGAGTAGAACCAGGCCAAGGGTTCACTTGGGGCCAACAATGGTTCTCGGGTGCCGGCAACGTCTAGGGTGTAGGCTCGGGCGTGACAGAATTGTGGCGAGCTCTTGGCTTCTAGAGGCTTGTTGCTATTCCTTTTGTATTTACTATCTATATTTTGCATTTTGTTAGAAAGTGATGCTTTTTATAGATTCATTTTGTACTTTAGATGTTCTTGTACCGGTGACACTAGGACGGGGGGATTGATTTCTATGTATTTATATATTGTCTTTCTAGTTTCTTAGGGCTCGTATTGTATATTTTATACTGCTATTTATATATCTATACATGGTGGTCCATTTATCTCTTTGTTTTTGGCATATCTACTTTGGGGAGGGGGGGGGGAGGGGGTTATAGTAGGTGTCATCATGCCTCAAATTTTGATAATGACAATAAGCTATTAGAATCATCACAAATATATCAAAAAAATGCACATATATAATTAAAATTTATAACAATTCATTGCTACTATGTTATTAAATAGGATTGGTGATATTTTTTTGCTTTTAAGCGATCAAAATTGTGTATAACTAATTCTTTTTTAAGAAAATGTTATATGTTGTGAAAAAATAGAATTTTATCCACTTAGCTATAAGTGAATAAAAACCATTATATAATTAAGAATCCAATTATATATTTTTTCATACAAAAAAAAAAAGAAATATATTTTTTACATCAGATGGGAAAACATGGAGAGAATCATCTATAAGTCAAAGTAAACAAATATGCAAGTATTGTCTTTTTTTTTCAACAATTTTGTGCCAATTTTTTAATGAATTATCATAAATTTATTCATGGAGAATTATTTGCGAAAATATCCATAGAAAATTTTCTTACTTTCACTATTTTTGTAGAAAGTTTTAGTACTTCTTGTAAAAATATATTATAACACCCCAATAATTTACAAGCTAAGGCCCAAACCATTTTTCATTTGCGTGTAAAATTGTATCAGGTGATTCTTAAATTATCCTTAGGTGTTCAGGTCAATTCTATAGTGTGAGAATGAATTTGTATATGAATTAAAGTCACAAGAACCCCCTAGCACAAAGTTGAGTTGAAAGCTTCCTTACTGATTAAGTTTTGATATAAGATTCTACTTAGGTCAACTTCAAATGATCACATCTCTCAGCACATAAGTAATAGGTGGCCCATGACCTATCAAATTTAAACTCTATGAGTCCTCTTTCCAATACCACCAAATTTGTCACATTTCGAGTTCAGAGTAAACAATTATGACTATTTTACCAGAGACTGCCACATCAAAGTTTCATGAAGTCAATTCCTACAATCTACTTCTGCGAGCCGTAGAAAATTCTACGACCCGTAATGTCAAGTCGTAGGGAAAGTTCAAAGAGTCAAATTTTGGGTTCCAATTCATATGGACCCATTCTATGGGCCATAGGAACTTCTATGGGTCATAGTTTGTACCCGTAAAATGAACTTTTGAGCCTGAAACTTTAGTATAAATTCTACGGATCTACGGTCGATAGAAAATTTTACAGGTCATAGATTGGACCCGTAGAATGAAATCATGAGCCTTAAATTCTACGGATGGGATCTACTGTCTGTAGATCAAACCACAAATCGTAGATGACCCTATGGAAGGTTTTCGATAGCTTTTTAAGAGGGGTTGTTCAGCCTTTTCTCATTCCTTCTAAGCCTAAACCCCGATGTTTTACACGTTAATGAGGTTCTAAACAATATTAATCAACCTTATTACTCTCATTCACGTTTCCAAGTCTTAGAGAAAGGATCCAAGAGGAGAAAGCTAGGGTTTTCAAGTGTTCTTCCAGTTTCATCAAGAACTTTGTTCTTCCAGGTATGTAAGGATATTCATAGTGTTGGACTAGTTCATCCTCACGCCCTACGTCTAAATTCAGTTAGTAGTAAGTTGAATCTAGTGTTCTGCCTTCATTTAAATGAAACTCTTAACTTATGAGATTTTGATACTTTATGCATTGAACTCCTTGAATTATTGTTTATGCTTGTCGTTCCATATGAACCCTATTTATTGAATCTTGCCAAAAGTATTTTGAATTGGTAAGTTCCTTACATTGATTTTGAAAACTAAAGAGAGTTTAAGAGAAATTTTAAGCATGGTTTTCAAAGAGAATTTAAGGGGACATAAGTGGTTCCGAATGTGTCATTTTTACCTTGAAAAGAGAACACTATTTCATAAAAGTACAAAGAGTTCTCAGAGTAATTCAAAAGTACTTAGTACAACTTTAGGCACTTCTTAAAGAAGTCTTTGAGAGATTATCTCAACTCAAAGAATATTGTACGTGAAGGCCCTTTTAATGGATCCATCATTTTAATTGCGTTCTATACTCCGACAAGATATAGGACAGCTCTAGCAACATGAATAAGACGTTGCATCATCACAAGCCTCATAGTGATGGTTGTCGGTTAAAAAAACTCCCTAGTAAAGTAAAGAGTATATATATATATGTATGTATATCATGGTTCTGATTTACTTCAATTGAGTTATATTTCAGCCTCTCAGTTCAATTATAGTTTTACTCAGCCATATTGCATACTCATACAATCAATGTACTAGTGTCATTCTAATTGCATCATTTTATTATGCATTTATAGGCTTTTAGAATCATCAATAGGTGTTTCGTTGAGACCGCCCGGTCACTCATAGCTTTCAAAGGACTACAGTCTTTAGTTTACTTTAAGTAGTTGTTTAAGGTTGTCGTGGGTGTTGTCTCAACACCTATCTTAAAACAATAGAGGATTCATAGATAGATAGTATTGAGAGTCTTTCAGTATTGCTATTCAGATGTTTTGTTAAAACGATTACTGTTTTAATTCAACATTTTCAGATAGTTTAATTGTGTACTTTGACTTAATGATTTAATTTAGTTTTAAAGTCTATATCTGCTTGAGTCACTCTTCCACTAAGTAGTCAGTCAGGTCAAGTGTTCGCTTGGGGATCAATAATGGTTCTCGAATGCCGGTCACGTCCAGGGTCTAGGCTCGGGGTGTGACAAATATTTGCTAGTATTTATTAGCAAAATCAAATTTCCAAGTAATTGACTTAATTTTTTTCTAAGTCACACGTAATGATAATCAAAGATAGGTTTTCCATCGAACTTTTTGATATTAACAAGAAGCCAAATTACTTGAGACTTTTGTATAATCTCCATGAAAATTGTCAAGTAATTCACATTTTTCTTGTAATATGCATATTACATAAATGAATGGAATATCCAAATGCTACAACATATAGTCATTTATTCAAAATACTAGCTACCTCCTTTCATTATAACAATATATATTTCCATAAAAATAGAAAATTCATACTTGTTGATTTCCATTTTCCATCTAAATGGAATAACAAATTCTAGACTATGGATCTACTAGGTTCTATATATAGATATTACCTTTTCATTTTACAAATGTTTTGCAACTTGCATTTCTAAGCTTTCAATCACATGCTCCAATTCAATAATCTCCTCAACAGATGTGATTTTTTGTCTGAAGAGGTGAATTCCAGATTCAATTTTAGCTCCCATTTCCTCCAAAGTTGCATGCATTGTCATGTTTTTCTCGTGTGCATTCTTCCATTTCCTCTTCATCGATCGATAGCCATCAAGTGACCTCAACAATTGTTCAGAGAGTGCTTTATTTGTTTCTACCTTTATTTCTTGTCTTTCTTTACTACCTTCATGTAATCTTTCTACTAAACACTCATTTTTCTCCTTTAATTCGTTAATGAGATCCTCCATTTCACTGACTTCGTGAACCTTTTTTGATAACTCCGTCGCCATAATTTCTTTTTCCTTCCCTAAGCTCCAACACATGACCTCAAGTCTCTTTCTTGCTACCAAGCTTGCATTTAGCTGCCTCTTTAATCTTTCTTTTTCATCGATCATTGCCTCATCCTGCTTCTTTTCCTTTCGAACATTATTAGTAAGCTTAACATCTGTGTAACACCGCCTTAGTTTAGATTCGGATGATCTCTTGTCACCAAAAGATTGACATTTCTTAATTCGTGTCCTAACATTATCAAGAATTGTCATCATAGTTGCCACCCTTAACATTCTTAGGCCATCTGTGTTTTCTTTATTACAAGCATCTTTATGGTCTTGAATTAACTTTAACAATAACTTAAAATTTGCTACAACACCTAAAAGAATAAACAATTGGAAAAAGAATAATGAGAAAACATGGTGATCAAATCATTAAAATTATGTCAATACTCTGCTTTATAGTTGATTATAAATAATTTAAATTCTGATAAATATATGTTAGTGATGCAGATGTTTTCTTCTAATAAAATAAATGCCTTAGGTGTTGAACTCTTTTTTTTCTTCATATTTATTGTTTAAGTAAAATCTTATTTAGATGATGGAGGAGTAACTAAAGAAAAACAAGAATATAACCATCCAAATAGAGAAAGAAAATTATAAATTCATATACCCATCAAGAAAAAATATAAGAGAAAATATTACCTTCTAAAGCAGAATCGTTATAGGATTTTTCAGACGTTGGAGAAGGAACTAAATCATGAAATGAATTTTCCTGAACACTATTCATGGTACAAATAATGTCAATTCTATAAAGAAGCAAAGAAAATTTGAATGATGATTATGAGGGAAATATTGAAATGAGAAGAAAGGTTATTCTTCTTAATTTTGTGTTTTCTTTCTGTGTTTTAGATATTATTAGAGAGATCCAAAGAAGATAGGTTGTTTTGCAGACCTTCTCTTTGTTTCTCTCTTCGTTCTTTCTACCCTTCGTACATGAGATTTATTTTTTCTTTGTCTTTCTTTTAGTTATTTTTTTAGCTTTTTTCTTCTTTGTAATTTGTTGGTGTTAGATCATTAGCAAATGGTTGGCTCATGAAAGCTATTGTTGTTAAATGTTTGGTAATTATTTAATGTATTCATTGACAGTTAGTTTTTTTGTTTCATGTTATGTGAAGGAATTGACATATAATTTTAAAAATAAACAAAAAAAATTGATATCTAAGTCATAAATATACAAAGTACCAATATTATCCTTTTTAATGAACATTGGTGAGAATCTCACATGTCTTTTCCAGTTCTTTGCTCTATATAAAAAATAATTTTCTTATATCAAGTAGATCCGGGCAATTCATATTATCAAGAGAATTACATGTTATAAGTGTACAACACTTATACTTTAGAATTAATTTCATAAATTTACCTTTAGATTTAGCATAATTTGTAATATTGTGTACGTTAATATTAACATGACTAGTCAAATAATGATAAATAATTGTGAAATTGAGACAAAAAGGTAAATGTATACTTATATAAAAGTTGAATACATCAGCAAACATATAAATTTGACACGACTTTTCACTTCGACACCTAAACTTAAAATTGTTCATATTGAACACTCAGTATATTCAAAGCATATCCCATTAGACCCAAATATTGGTATGAAAAAAAGTGTTGCTCACTTTTCTTAGGAAGCATTAATGAGTCTCAAATAATAGTTTATTTATTTATTGGGAAAATTTATTATTTTCTCTATCACTAGTAAATCACGAGGTCATAAAGGTTATAAGTAATTTTCTTTAAAATATCATATAAATTTAGAATATAAAAGATATTAAACTTTCATATACAGTAAAACCTCACTAAATTAATATAGTTAGAACCATGAAATATTATTATTTTATAGATGAATTGTTTAATCGATAAATTAATATTTATTAATTTAAATAGTGTTTTGAGATTCAACCTTGTGATAATAGGATAATAAGAGTTTTCTAGATGAATTATTGCAACAACTTTTATCGTAGGATATTGGAAGGCTTATGAAGTGAGACAAAATGATCCATGAAAGATTAATGTTTTGGATGCTATCAATTTTGCAATGCCGGCTTAGACGACAAATTTAATGTTCAACAAGAGACAATAATAAATTATTTTTGACACTGTAGTAAAATTTGTTTGAAGGATGAAATCTCAGAGAGTTTGAATGAACCCACTTGTGAAAACATCATTCATGAACTTGAGGTCAGGATTAATGATCATGATTACTGAAATAAAATGGACGTCAATAACCTATTGGATTACCATGTGAAAATAATACATGTTTAGAGGTCCGAAACTTTCAAGAAATTGTGGATCTCATAAAAAAAATAATGTTGAAGATGATACAATACCTTTGAAACTAGTTACATGTAAGGGAATACTTATCAGATTTAGAACTCTTTGCAATTTTATGGTGTAGTTTGAAAAGACAACATCAAAAATTTTAAATGCAAAAAGAAAAGTCAAAGATGAACTTCAACTATATTTAAAGTTAAACTGTAACACCTAGATCTTAGAAAGTGCTAATTTTAGAAAGAACTAAATCAGAAATATCCAATTTGAGATTTGTGCATGTTAGTCTTCAATTGTGAATTTTGGGTCAACTTCAGACGACCATAACTTTCAGTAAAGGATGAGTTAGGTGGCCCATAAGATATCAAATGAAAGATCTTTGAATCCTCTTTCCAACGCCACCAAATTTGCTAAATTCCGAGTTCGAATGAAGGAGACATGCCCATTTGAGTGAAGCCTGTCTAGTTAAGACATTTCATCTGTTTTAAGGAGGGGTATTTTGGTGTTTTCCTTACCCCCCCCCCCTCCCCACTAGCCCCACATGTTTTTTCGCCCAATTAGGGGTCAAATCTGATTAAACTCAGTTTACGCTAAAGTCTAAAAACGTTTGGAAGGATAGGGCAAAGTTCAAGAAGAGGAAAAGGAGAAAAGCTTTAAGCGTTCAAGATTTCTTGCGATCTTTAAGGAATGTTGCCAAGGGTTTGATCCTTTCAAGGTATGTAAGTTTTCATAGTGAAGGGTTTGTTCACCCTCACGCCAATCATGAGTTTCCAATTCTGAGCTCACCCATGAGATTGAGTATATTGAGTTCTTTGAGGTTTTATTGCTTCATTCTTGAATATGGAGACTTGGTGACATCTTAAGGTGAGAGTCGTACATTTGAGGATTGTTCTTAAGGAATTTTTAGTAGGTTTTCGTTGAATTGTGTTGGGTTTACGAATCTAAGGAAAATTTGAGGAAAACAATCGATTCTAGGTGGATTAGAACAAAAAATCGAAGAGGAAATATTTATTGGGTTTTCTGGGCAGGGCCTGGGGCAACGCGCCACTGATACACTAGGGTGGCTGGCGCGGCGCGCCTGTAGTGCACCATAAATGTTGTTCTGAAGTTCAAGAGTTGGTGCCCCGCGCCAGGTTTACCTGCCCCCATTTCTTTTCCGTCGTTCGTCTCGTCTGAGTTCTTGGAATATGTATCTTCACTCTCTTCCTGATTATAACTATCCAAACTACATTTAATCATTGAGTATATATCCTAATCATAATTCTTGAATTCACATTTCAAATTCAAGATAGAGTTAAGAGTAAAGTTTGAGGGAGTCCTTTGAGTCATATTGAGAAGTCTTTTACAAACTTTTAAAACTTATTTTAAGATGAGTACTTGAGCATGAGGATGAGGAGAGTTGAGTTCATGTTTTCAAAATGAATATAAAGGAACTAAGTATTCCCGAGCGTAAATGTTTATATTTAAAAACGAGAGGAAACCTTGATTTCCAAGTTAGTTCATGCAGAGTTCTGAGCATAATTTCTTTTAAGAGAACATTTTGAGTAATAATCTCAAAGTTTGAGGATGAGGAAATATTTTTAACCATATGAGCATGAGTTATATTATTGGGAGCAGTATTGAGCATAATGGGAATGAGTTCAGACAACTCAAAGTCCTCATAAACCGTATATGCCAACATGGTAAAGGGTCATACTTTTTAGATGATTCCTTATTGATTTTTAAGCATAGCTTAGTGGATCCACTTAGTTGAGGTTGTCCTATACTCCGGCAAGGTCATAGGACAGTTCTGGAAGCGTGGGCGAGATGATGTATCATCACATAGCTCATAGTGATGGTTGTCGGTTAGAGAATATCCCAAATAAGAGTAAAAAGCTTACTATTGTATTTTATATACATTGAGTTATTATCTAGTGTTTTAAAAGCTTTCTTTATACCGCATCATTATTGTTGATTTTATATTGAATTGAGTTGAGTATCCTTGAGTTAAGTTGAGTTGAGATGAGGTGAGTATGTTCTTCCCTTTTTATCAGTTCAAGCTTATGTCTGTGCTTTAGAGTTCCCCGTGCATGCTCATACATTCAATGTACTGACACCATTTGGCTTGCATATTTTTATGATGTAGATACATGTATTAAGGGTCATCAAAAGGGGAGCCGTTGATACCACTTGCCGTCCCAGTTAGATTTGGTGAGCCTCCTTACTTTCGGAGGGTTCCACATTTACTTTTATTATTGTTAGGATATCATGGGTTTTGTCCCGACTTCCATCATAGTTATTAGAGGCTTCATAGACAATAGTGTTTTGAGAAGTCTTTTCTATTTTCAATCGTTAATGTTCAAGACTTGAGTTGCCTTTTTTTGCTAGTTAAATGTTTTTCTAAATATTCTGAGTTATTTACTTTGAGACTTTTTGAGAAACCTTTACTTTTGAGTTCATATACTGTTGATTAATTTTTCCGCTGAGTACTGAGCCAGGCCAAGGGCTTGCTTGGGACCAGCAATAGTTCTTAAGTGCTAGCCACATCTAGGGTGTAGGCTCAGGGAGTGACAAACTTGGTGTCAGAGCACAGAGTTCAAGAGTCATAGGGTGTCTATGAGGTCGTGTCTAAAGAGTCCTAGTTATCGGTGTGAATCGTTCCACATCTATAATTAGGAGGCTACAATATTTAGGAAATATCTCACTTATTTGATGCTCTTTTCATGTAATAGAGTTTAACTCTATGAAAGTTTCTTTCTGATTCGTTCTTGTGCATATTTTTCAGATCATGCCTACACAAGAGTTGTTTAAGGTCGTCCTGCTATGAGAAATGTTGATCCCAGGATCAAGGGGTCCCCAATGCACCATAAGTGCAACCCCAAGGAGAGGTCACAAATTTTGAGTTCCGGGATGCCATCCGGATGTTAAGTCAAGTTGTGACCAACCAAGCCGGTCAACAGAGAGGGGTTCGTCAAGATATGGTTGATACATCTAGGATCCGTGAGTTCTTGAGGATGAATCCTCCAAATTTCAGCGGTTCAAGTGTCATTGAGGATTTGGAAAACTTTGTGGAAGAGTTGTAGAAAGTATTTGAGGTGATGCATGTTGGAGATGTTGAGCATGTGGAGTTAGCTGCATTCCAACTGAAGGGTGTTGCTATAGTTTGGTTCGACCAATGGAAGAAGAGTAGAGCTAAAAGAGTACCAATTGCGAGTTGGGTTGTGTTTGAAAGTGCCTTCATGAGGCGTTTCTTTCCCCGCAAGCTAAGAAAGGCAAAGGTAAGATAACTCCTCACTCTTAAGTAGGAGTCCATGACTGTGCATGAGTACGGCCTCAAGTTCACTCAATTGTCCCGTTATGCTCTAAAGATGGTTGCTGATATGAGGAGCAGGATGAGTGTGTTTGTGTTTGGTTTGTCTCAATGTCAAGCAAAGAGGGTAAGGCTACGATGTTTATAGGGGAAATGGACATAATAAGGCTTATGATCCATGTGCAGTAGGTTGAGAAAGACAAGTTGAGAGATAGGAAAGATTTCTGCAACAAGAAGGCTAAGACAATATATAATGAGTCCGGACAGCAGAAGGGTAATGTGAACCAATCATCTTTTCAACAAAATCCAATTGTACCTGCTCCATCATCTACTAGTGCACCTGTACCAAAGAACAAAGGTGAGTTCGAGAATCAAAATTCGCAGAACTTTAGAGCTCGATCTGCTCAATCTCAAGGTAGTATGGCACAAGGGACCAACTAGACCCCTACATGTACTAAGTGTGGTAGAAACCACCCAGGAGCATGTCGTGATGGCTCCACGAGCTGTTTCAAGTGTGGTCAAATAGGTCACTTCATGAGACAGTGCCCTAAGAACATGCAAGGTAATAGTAATAGGGTAGTAGAGCCCAATCTTTTTCAGCGGCTCCGGCAGACAAAGTTGCACCTAGAGGAGCTACTTCAGGGACAAGCGGAAGAGCAAACCATCTATATGCTATCATTAGTCGCCAGGAGCAAGAGAATTCATCTGATGTTATCACTGGTATGATCAAAGTCTTTACTTTTGATGTATATGCATTGCTTGATCCATGTACGAGTCTATATTTTGTGACTCCATATATTGCTATGAGATTTGATATCTTCCGGAGTGACTTCTTGAACCATTCAGTGTTTCCACACTTGTTGGTGAGTCTATTCTAGCTGAGAGAGTTTATTGTGATTGTGTTATCTCTATGAATCATAAGGACACCATGGCTAACTTAGTCGAGTTAGACATGGTGGACTTTGATATTATTCTAGGTATGGACTGACTTCATGCTTGTTATGCCTCAGTTGATTGTAGAACTCGAGTAGTTAAGTTCCAGTTTCCTAATGAGCCAATTATACAGTGGAGGAGTAGTTCAGCAGTGCCTAAGGTTCATTCCATTTCGTACCTTAAGGCCAGAAAGTTAGTTTCCAAGGGGTGCATCTATCACTTAGTCCGAGTTAATGACTCTAGTGTTGAGACACCGCATATTCAGTCAGTTATGAGTGAGTTTCTAGAGGTCTTTCTGGATGATCTTCTCGAAGTCCCTCCTGAGAGAGAAATCGACTTCGGCATAGATATTCTTCCAAATACTCGACGTATCTCTATTCTGCCATATAGAATGGCTCCAGCTGAGTTGAAAGAGTTAAAAGAGTAATTGAAATATCTTTTTGATAAGGTTTTTATTCGACCTAGTGTCTCACCTTGGGGTGCTCCGGTCTTGTTTATGAGGAAGAAAGACGGTTCTCTTAGAATGTGTATTGACTACCGACCATTGAACAAGATCACTATTAAGAATAAGTATCCACTTTTGAGAATTGATGATCTTTTCGATCAAATTCAGGGTGCCACTCTTTTTTCTAAGAAAGACCTCAGATCTGGCTATCATCAGTTGAGGGTAAGAGAGAGTAATATTCCCAAGAAAGCATTCAAGACCTGTTATGGTCATTATGAGTTTCTTGTTATGTCTTTGGGCTTGACTAATGCTTCTTCATCATTCATGGATCTTATGAACAAAGTATTAAAACCATATCTTGACATTTTTGTTATCGTATTTATTGATGAAATTTTGATTTATTCGAGGAATGAGGAGGACCATGCTAGTCATCTCAGAGTAGTTCTCCAAACTATCAAAGATAAGGAGTTGTATGCCAAATTTTCCAAGTGTGAGTTTTGGCTTGAGTCAGTGGCATTCTTAGACCACATTGTATCTGGTGAAGGGATACGAGTTGACACTCAAAAGATTGAGGCAGTGCAGAACTGGCCTAGACCTACATCTCCAACTGATATAAGGAGTTTCTTGGGATTGGCTGGTTATTATAGGAGGTTTTTCTAGAGGTATTTTTCTATTTCGTCCCCATTGACCAAGTTGACTTAGAAAACAATTAAGTTTCAATGGTATGAGGCTTGTGAGAAAAGCTTTCAGGAATTGAAAAAGTGGTTGACTACTACCCCATTGTTCACCCTACTAGAGGGTACACAAGGCTTTGTTGTGTACTGTGATGCGTCCAGAGTTTGACTTGGTTGTGTTTTGATGCAGAATGGCAAGGTTATAGCCTATGCCTCCAGACAGCTTAAGATTCACGAAAAGAATTACCTAACCCATGATCTAGAGATGGTTGCTATAGTATTTGCTTTGAAAATATAGCATCACTATCTCTATGGTATTCATGTAGATGTGTTCACCGATCACATGAGTCTTCAGTATGTTTTTAGCCAGAAAGAGCTTAATATCAAATAAAGAAGGTGGTTGGAGTTCATCAAGGATTATGACATGAGTATTCTATATCACCTAGGTAAGGCTAATGTTGTTGTTGATGCTTTGAGCAGGTTGTCTATGGGAAGTATTGCTCATGTTGAGGAAGGCAAGAAAAAATTAGCCAAAGATATGCACAAACTTGCATGATTGGGAGTCCGGTTGTTGGATTCCAATGAAGGTGGAATAGTGGTGATGAATAGGGTTGAATAATCACTAGTGTCTGAAGTGAAAGAGAAACAAGACCAAGACCCTGTTCTTGAATTGAAGGAAAATGTTCATAAGAAGAAAGTGATGGCTTTTGAACAAGGGAGAGATGGTGTGTTGAGGTATCAAGGTAGATTGTGTGTACCAAAGGTGGATGAACTCCAAGATAGGATCATAGAGGAAGCCCATAGCTCTAGATATTCGATCCATCCTGGTTCCACAAACATGTACCGCGACTTGAGAGAAGTCTATTGGTAGAGTAGCATGAACAGGTGTATTGTAGAGTTTGTTGCTAAGTGCCCAAATTACCAACAAGTCAAGGTAGAGCACCAGAGGCCCGGTGATATGGCTCAAAACATAGATCTTCCGGAATGGAAGTGGGAGATGATCAACATGGATTTTATTATTGGTTTACCGCGGTCTCGTAGGCAGCATGATTCGATTTGGGTGATTGTAGATCAGATGACTAAATCAACCCATTTCTTACCGGTAAACACTACTTTTTCAACAAAAGATTATGCCAGATTATATATTCAAGAGATAGTCAGACTTTATGGAGTTCCCGTGTCTATCATTTTAGATAGAGGTGCACAATTCACCGCACAATTTTGGAAGTCTTTTCAGAAAGGTCTGGGTTTGAAGGCGAACCTTAGTACTGCCTTCCATCCTCAGACTGATGGTCAAGCAGAGCGTACGAAATCAGACCTTAGAGAATATGTTGAGGGTGTGTGTGATTGATTTCAAGGGTAATTGGAATGATCACTTACCTCTAATAGAGTTTGCTTACAACAACAATTATCACTCTAGTATCCAGATGGCTCCTTATGAGGCTCTTTATGAGAGAAGATGTACATATCATATTGGATGGTTTGAGGTTGGTGAAGTTGGGTTTATAGGGCCAGACTTAGGTCATCAAGCTATGAAGAAAGTGAATATCATTCAAGAAAGGTTGAAAACAACACAAAGTCGTCATAAATCCTATATTGATGTTAGGAGAAGAGACTTGGAGTTTGAGGTGGATGATTGGGTGTACTTGAAGGTTTCACCCATGAAGGGTATTATTAGATTTGGTAAGAAGGGGAAACTCAGTCCTCGGTATATTGGTCCTTACAAGATATTCAAGAGAATTGGCAATGTAGCTTATGAGTTGGAGCTACCGCCAAAGTTAGTAGTAGTCCATCCTGTGTTTTACATTTCCATGTTGAAGAAGTGTATGGTTGATCCTTCACTTATATACACACTGAGGGTATTGGTATTAAGGAAAATCCTATCTTATGAGGAGATACCGTTGAGATACATAATCGTCGGGTTCACAAGTTAAGAACCAAGGAGGTAGCATCAGTCAAGGTCTTATAGAGGAATTAGTCTATTGAGGAAGCTACTTGGGAGGATGAGGAGGATATGAAGAAGATATACTCACATCTCTTTTCTTCTGGAGAAATTCCAGACCAAGGTAATGAGTTTTTTTTAAAACACTCCTTAAATTGATATGATATGTTATGTTAAATTGCATGTTAGATGCTTGAGTTAGGTGTTAGATGTTCCTACCCCCAGTTCTATTTAGAGCGATCTCATTCCAGGACTAATGTTACCAAGGGGGGGATATTGTAACACCTCGGTCTTAGAAAGGGATAATTTTAGAAAGAACTAAATTAGAAATAGCCAATTTAAGATTTGTGCAAGTTAGTCTTTAATTGTGAGTTCTGGTTCAACTTCAAACGACTATAACTTTCAGTACAAGATGAGTTAGGTGGCCCATAAATATCAAATGAAATATCTTTGAGTCCTCTTTCTGACACCACCGAGTTTACTAAATTTCGAGTTCGGATGCAGGAGATATGCCCATTTGAGTACAACCTGTCTAGTTAAGACATTTCATCCGTTTTAAGGAGGGGTATTTTGGACTTTTCCTTACCCCCACTAGCCCCACACATTTTTTTCACCCAATTAGGGGTCAAAGCTGATTAAAGTCAGTTTATACTAAAGTCTAAAAACGTTTGGAAGGTTAGGGCAAAGTTAAAGAGGAGGAAAAGGAAAAAGCTTCAAGTGTTCAAGATTTCTTGCGATCTTTTGAGGAATTTGCCCAAGGATTTGATCCTTTCGAGGTATGTAAGTTTTCATAATGATGGGTTTGTTCACCCTCATGCCAATCATGAGTTTTCAATTCCGAGTTCACCTATGAGATTGAGTATATTGAGTTCTTGATTGAGTTCTTTGAGGTTTTGTTACTTCATTCTTGAATATGGAGTTTTGATGAGTTCTTGAGGTGAGAGTCGTACGTTTGAGGATTGTTCTTGAGGAATTTTGAGTAGGTTTTCGTTAACTTGTGTTGGGTTTACGAATCTAAGGAAATTTTGAGGAAAACAATCGATTCTAGGTGGATTAGAACCAAAAATTGAAGAGGAAAAATTCGTCGGGTTTTTTGGCAGGGCCTGGGGCGATGCGCCACTGATGCACTAGAAGGATGGCGTGCCAGAAATGGTGTTCTGAAGTTCAAGGGCTGGTGCCCCGTGCCAGGAACGCTCCAGGGTCGCCTTCCCTGTTCTTTTTTCGTCGTTCGTCCCGTTTGAGTTCTTTTAAAACGTATCTATAACACCTCCGATTTGAAAAAAAAGGTAAAAATTTCAGTTTGTAAGAATTTGGTGCTAGTTCCTACGATACCATCCACAACTCGTGGAACGGACCACGGACTGTAGGTGATTTTTGTGGTTGGTCAGATAGTTTTCCCATAAAAAGGTCTAGATCCACGGCCAGGATCAACAGACCGTCGATGAACCCACGGTCCATGGACTAGGTTCGTCGATCAAGGCCTCAAATTTTAGTTTCTGACGCCAGACGACGAACTAACAGGACGGGCCGTCGGTTGAACCACGGTCCGTAGTTTGTCACCGTCATTGGTGTCAGCAGTTTAATTGTTAGGGGATTTTGAGTCTTTTCCTAATTATTTTATCTTGATACTATGTCGTTTTGCCCTTCACCTAAAGACCTATATAAGTGTTTTAACCCCCAAATTTCCCCAATTGAAATCATTCTCTCAAATTTACAAAAGAAGAACAAGTCTTCCTCTCAAAATATTTCTGTCTCTAGAAAGCTTGAAGAAGAAGGGATCAACCTTTTCAAGTCAATTCTTCAATTCCTCCATTGAAGTCAAGCAATTGGCATTAAGGTATGATAGTTTTCATCCATGGATCCCTTTCCTCCATGGAGTTCCTAAATTCTCCAATTTACAAAGATAGAATTCCCCAATTGAGTTAGGGTTTTCTTCCATGTCATGGGTTCCTTTGATTATTGATTTAATTGATTGATCTATGATATTCCATGCATGAATTGAGTTAATCTCATGTTTTATGATGATCCCCATGAACCCATGTAATTCCCATGTTTTTCGAAGTTATGACTATATGATGTGGGTTTTGGATTATGAAAGAAGAATTTTATGAAATCAAGCATGTTCTCATGAAACTTAGCTAGGTTCGAGAGAAATAGTTGATATGTATTTGCATATGTTCGAGAGAAAAAGGTGGATAATTGTGCTGCCAAGGCATATATGATTCTATCGATGATTGAGTTGAATGATTTTGAGTTACAATGGATCATTTGAGTGTGAATTAGCTCCCCATTCCCTAATTTCCCTTGATTCCTTGCATGAAAAGATCTTTGACCCCATCTTTAATTGTTACTAAAATCACCTTCTTATTATATATTTGTATTTTTTGTTTAGACTCAAACTACTAGCTTGTAACATTTTAGCTTCTCAATTGCCGATATATTGTTTCTTGTGGGATTCGACCCAACCTCATAAGTTGGGTTATTAGATTGCTAATGATCGCTTACTTGTTCAATCATTTTGAAAGTAATTAGAGCATTATCAATCTGTACCAAAGGTCCTTCTAGATAAAATCAACGTTTTGGAGCTAACAGAATTGCCAAAATTACATTATGAAGTTGTCTACCTGAAGTTATGACCGAAGTCAACTGTTCAAGTTTCAAAAGTTCCAAAATGTGAAAATTCACATAAAATCTAAACGAACGACCAAGTGACCGAGATGTTAGTCCAGTAAGTCATAAATGACTTGGGGTCGCTATAGGAAAGATCTATCAGTTGAAAGAATGCAATAAAGAGGAAATAACATAGAGGGTCATTTCAGTTTCTCAACCAAATTAAATGCATGTCACTTTATTCTTTCGAATTAAAAATGATAATCTCAAATCAATGATATTTACTTGGAGTTGGTTAGTATTGTTAAAACATCAACCATTAGATGAGTTTAACTCTCGATTCCAAGTTATAAGCTCTTTTCTTAGGTTTTACACCTTTTAACTCAACCAACTTAAATCTATGACAGGTTCTAATGTTTGCAACCATTATAAATCAATTAATACGAAGAACCAATAAGGTATATAATCACAATTTAAGTTTTAGTCTGTAAACACCTTTAATTTAGGTCAATTTTTCATGGCTTTCACAACCCTTGGTTGTGGAATTTAGATACTCGTGATAATTGAAGTAAAGTATGCAATTGCATTCATTGAATAAGAACTTACTTACAAAAGTTAAGGCAATCACACAAGCTTTGATTTCAAAAATCAAGTAAACTCTAAATAAGCTTCCATTATTCACACAAGCTTTAATGTTTGCAACCATTATAAATCAATTAATACAAAGAACCAATAAGGTGTATAATCACAATACAAGTTTTAGTCTGTAAACACCTTAAATTTAGGTCAAGTTTTCATGGATTCCACAATCCTTAGTTGTGGAGTTTAGCTAGTCATGATAATTGAAGTAAAGTATGAAATTGCATTCATTGAATAAGAACTTACTTACAAAAGTTAAGCCAATCACACAAGATTTAATTTCAAAAATCAAGTAAACTCTGAATAAACTTCCATTCTAGAGTACAATGTTCTTCACTTAAAGCAAGATAATAAATAAACCCCGAAAAATGCTATTTATATTCTTAGGAAATTTGATATTTAAAATAATAAAGTTGACCCGCCAAAGTCCCCTCTACGGTTCGTCTGATGGCCCGTCATAGGTGTGACAGTCTATCAGTGACACTATTATCCTTTATTAGTAGCTTGGTTGGAAAATACTTAGCGGCGGTCTGCTTGACGACCCATCAAAGATGTGATGGTCCGTTGGGTGGACCGTTAGATGCCTCTTTTTGTTGATGCCACTATTTTTATCCAACGATGAGCCTAATGGCCCATCAAAAATACAACAGTCCATCAGTTCTCTCGCTAGGGTCTCTTTAGTCAAGATTTCGCTCCATTTTTCTTCCTTTCTATTTTGCATGATTTCATATCTAACATAGTAGAAAGACATTAAACGACACTAATGTTGCTTAAGATCTAGCACTTTTTCATAGTAAAAAGCATTAAATATGTCGTCTAATGCCGACATATCAATAAAATGTCTTGACGTAGACACTAAAAAGAAATGTTACATCAATGGATCATCTTTTCGTGAGAAAAATGGGGCACGACATCTAATAATGGATATTAATGACTTGTTTGACCAGCTACATGATGCGGTAGTATTTTCAAAGATAGATTTGAGATCAGGTTACCACCAATTAAGAATTAGGACTGCAAACATTCCATATAATACTTTTAGTACTTGTTACAGCTACTACGAATTCCTAGTTATGTCTTTTAATTTGACCAATACATCGATAATATTTATGGATTTTATGAATTGTATGTTCAAGCCCTATTTAGACTCATTTGTGATAGTGTTCATAGATCCAATCCTACTCTACTCGAGGAGTAGAAAGCAACATGAGTAGAATTTAAGAGTTGTGCTTTAAACTTTGCTAGGTCAATAGTTGTATAGCAAGTTTTCTAAGAGTAAGTTTTGGCTTGAGTCTATGGAATTCTTGGGGCACGTGATATCCATGAATGGGGAATTTTTTTTATTTTGGGCGAGCTGCACGTATCGTCAGTTGTATGAGGGGTTCTTTGGCTGCCAAATGTATATTATGAGACCTATAATTTACCAATTCTACCTCCTTCCATTTCCTTTCTCATCTATTTTAAACCCTTTTTTATTTTTTCTTTCTCCTCGCAAAATTTCCTTGCATTTTTTCTACTTGTTAACTCTTAAAATAATTTTATTTTTGTTTGATATTTTATTTTTTAAAATTTTATTTGATATCTAGTACCTGTATTAAAGCCCGACTATTTCAGATTTGCATTGTGTAGGGCTTTATTAGGGGTGATGTACTGCCTATCAAGAATTGTTCATATTCAAAGCTTGAACACAAGACTTCTGGTTAAGCGAGAAGAAACGTCATCATTTGCTCCATCATTTATTTGAGGAAAAAACAAAGTGGATGTGTCGAAAAAATTTGAATTTAATTTTTTGGATGGGTTTAAAGGAATTGAAGAAAGTGAAACTAAAAAAGGTATCTTAGAATCTTGTGTCTTAATTTCATAAAATGATTTTTTAAATATTTTTTCTCTCTTATAAATGATATATAGAAAATATGAGAACTTAGATTTTTTCATTTTTGCGTTTTCTTATAGAAGATCATGCATTGATTGATTATGATAATTTTTTTTCACTCTATTATTTACTAATATTATCCGTAAATAATTCACCACTTTGGTTCACATTAACTATATTGATACATATTTAAAAATTATAATTACACACACACGCATGACTTTTTTTTAAAAAAAAAAAAAGACTGGTAGATATTAATCTTTTGCACTCTTGGTTCATATCCATGTGTTTGTCTTTATAGTAATCAATTTTTTTGCATTTATTTTCTTATTTGATTTATATTTTTATTTTGATAATATCAAAAGTGCATTTCATGTTCAATTTTTATTTTGTATTTTTTAATTAATTATTATGGTTATATTATCACTCTCTCTCTCTCTCTCTCTCTCTCTCTCTCACACACACACACACACATATATATATATATTAGTAAAAATGACAAAAACTGAATAGCCAAATACATAAGAAAAATCAAAGTGTTGAATAATTAACTTCATTAATTTGATTTTAACATTAAAAAAATTAATTAATTAATTTAATTTTCCTTTAAGTAAAAAATCGATTCAAACCAAATCACAAATAATCCTATTAAAATATTGAGTTCCGACTTGAATTTGGTGAATGAAAATATTTTGTAGGAAAATAGCAATTTTTAAAAAGCATACTAAACAGGAAAAAAAAAAAGAAAATTTGGAGTAAGGAGAGAGATTAAAGAAATAAATAAGACCTTTAGCCCATTTTTTTTGCAAGTGCGACCCAAAATCCACTTGGCAAAGCATAAGAGGACCTCACACCAGCATTGTCTGCCACCTAATATCTATGACTCTCATAGAATAATTTTTTTCAAGAATGGAATACGATAGATTTAGTGAAGATTGAGGTTGTTTGGGTTTAGACTAGGCCTTCTTCTCCTAACAAGGTTTGGAGTTTTTCCAGGTTACTACAAATGGTTTATGGAGGGGTATTCTTCGATTGCAACACCGTTGACTCACAACAATGTTTCTTACCATTTCTTCAACAAGTACAAGTCGAGCTTTTTGAAGCTCAAGGCCTTATTGACTTCAACTTTTACTTTATTTGATCATGGGACTACATATTCTTATGTGTATGCTTACTTTGTTACACGTCTGGAGTTATTGTGTAATTCTTTGCACGTGCATATACGTGTAGCTACTCATGTAGGTGATTTCTTAGTAGTGGATCAAGTGTATAAGTCTTATGTGGTGATTATCTTGGGGGTATGATAGTTGAGTAGGTATGGATTGACTATCTCTTTTATCATGAGGTGTTGGATTGTTTTTCTATGAATGTGTTGTCTATGCTAGGTATCCTTCTGATTGTGGGGAAGGCTACTAATAGCCATATGCTAAGGGGGGGTTATATCATTTTTAGGGCTTGGTGATTAGCAGGAAAGATGTGTTTGACTTATCATGCTTTTGTTTGTGATAGTAGTGCTAACATTCCTTCCCTTGAGTCTGTTCCGATGGTTAACGAGTATTTTAAGGTATTTTCTACCGACTTACCTTGACTTCTTTATGAACATGTCATTAACTTTGACATTGATATTAAGTCAAGCACCCATTCCATTTCTATTCTTTCATATCGGATGACACCAACTAAGTCGAGGGATCTTAAGGAGTAGCTATAGGACCTCTGTGTAAAGGTTTATCCGACCTAGTGTATTTTTGTGGGGGTGCTCAGGTTCTGTTTGTGAATAAGATAGATGACTCATTCCGTATGTGTATTGACTATTGACGGGTGAATAAGGTGACTCTCAAGAACATGTATCCAATACTGCTTATTAATGACTTGTTTGACAAGCTATATGGTGCAATAGTATTTTTGAAGATAGACCTGAGATCGAGTTATCACTAGTTGAGGATTAGGACTACATACATTACAAAGACTCATTTTAGTACTTGTAACGACTAGTACAAATTCCTAGTTATGTATTTAAGTTGGATGAATACCCTGGCAACATTTATGAATTTAATGAATTCTATGGTCAAACCATATTTGGACTTATTTGTAATATTGTTCGTTATGACATACTAGTCTACTCGAGGAGTAGGAAGCAATGTGAGTAGCATTTGAGAGTTGTGCTTCAGACATTCCAGGATCAGCGATGGTATGACAAGTTCTCTAAGAGTGGGTTTTAGCTTGAGTCTGTGGCATTTTTGAAGCACATGGTATCCAAGAATGAGATTATTATGTATCTAGCAAAGATTGAGGTTGTTTGTGTTTAGACTAAACCTACTTCTCCTATCGAGGTTCGAAGTTTTTCTAGGTTACTACAGACGATTTATGGAGAGGTACTCTTCGTTGCAACATTATTGAGATGAACTTTCTGAAGCTCAAGGCCTTATTGACTTCAACTCCAATTGCGACTCTTTCTATTGATGGTCATGGGTTTACAACCTACTCGGATGCTTTCATAGTTGGTTTGGGTTGTGTCTTGATGCAGTAGGGTAGAGTTATTGCATACGCTTCTAGGCGGATGGAGGTTCAGGAGAAGAACTACCCTACTCTTGACTTGGAGTTGACGGTTGTAGTTTTGAGTTAATTTGAAGAGACTATCTATATGGAGTTCAGTGTGAGATCTTTACCGATCATCGTAGTCTTCAGTGCATTTTTAGTCAGAAAGACCTTAATTTGAGACATCACAAGTTGTTGAAGTTGCTTAAGGACTACAATGTTTCGATTCTCCATCATTCAGGCAAGGTAAATATGGTAAGCGATTCTTTGAGTCAAAAGGTGGCCAGTATGGCGAGTTTGGCATTTCTAGCAGCAGCAGAACGACCTTTTGCTTCAATCCCGTCTTTAGGCAAAAGGTTGGTTCAACTTGATATTTCTAAGCCCGGGCAAATTCTTGCTGTGTAGAGGCAAGATTTATGTTGTTAGAGTAGAATCAGGCATACCGATTTTAGGATATGAAAGTTGAGGATGATTCAGGATAACATGTAGAGCGGCGAGGCTATGAAGTAGACCTAGATACGAAGGGTGTCTTGAATATTGATGGTTGTATTTGCGTTTCTAGAGTTGGAGATTTGATTTGATTGATTTTGGAGAAGTCCGGCCCATTGTACTAGACTATTTGCCCAATTCTTTTGCGAAGGTTGGTGAAGCCCATCTGCGATTGCAAACTCTTGCCTCGCGATTTCAAGAGTCAACCTATTTGACTTCATTAGAAATCACAATCTTCTTTCTCCTATCATCAAACCCTTTAGGTTACTTTTTTTTTATAATCACGATGCATTATCTAATGATTACGATGATGTTATAAAAACCAATAGATTACACACATTCAACTCTGAATCTCTTGAAACTCACCTCAAATCGTATCAACAACTTATAAATGACTAAACTGAAATATAAACGTGCTCAAATCTCTTTAAAAGCTAATATCGAAAAATAAAGAATATATTGTTACATAATTGGATTTGTAAATGAACTGGCTTAATACACACAGTCATTCTGTTGTTATCTCATTCATTATCACACACACCTTGTCATAAATTAGTGTTTAAATAGAAAAACTTTCTTTGACTAAATAATTTTAATACAATGAGAATGTGACACATATTATTCTTCCTTAATCGAAATCCAATTACTAAATTTCTTATTTTATTAGCCTCTCGATGTTAGTTGTTATAATATAATATATTTTGAAACATGCAGTCCCAGGCATTACCTTCCTCAGTTCGTTTCTGTTTCTTGCCATGACAGCTTCACCCTTCCCCGAAAGCACAATAATATCTACCTTACTATACATTTTTCTCTTCTATCATATGATAAATATAATAAATAGTAGTAGTAGTATCATTTTTCTTCAACCAAACAAGAAAATCACCATTAAAGACTTTTCCCATCAGTTTCGCCGCCCTTGTTGCTTTTCTTTCATCATAATCAAAATCCAATCTTTTCTTCTTGTTTTCTTCCTTGTGAAAAGTAAAAGATCCATTTTTTTCTCTCCGATACACCCAGAAAGTGATATGTAACAGAATCCAGCTTCCTATAATAGCAATTTCATTTCCAAAAATACTTTTCTTTTAATGGATTTTTGTGTTTTTCGTTTCACATCTCAAAAGGGTTTTTGCTTTCTCAAACATACCCTTTCCTGTCCAACTTCTCATAGTTTTTTCTAAATTTGGGATTTTCTTACCTTTTTTTTTTTTTTTGTGGGGGTGGGGAAAAGGTTAAAGATGAGTGTAGCCAAGTCCCAGGTTTGGCAACCTTGTAAAAAGAAGAGGATTTAGCTTTAGGTATATAATTATATTAAGAAACAAAAAAAGATTTTCTGAATTTAAAAAAAGAGAGGATGGAATTGGTATTGATTTAGAGTAGGCTTAAAGATCTATACGGAGATTGGATTGAATAAGGGAGATGGGTTCAAGGTCAAATAATGGAAGTGGGAGGACAAAAGTGGGAAGGTATGAGCTTGGGAGGACATTGGGGGAGGGTACTTTTGCAAAAGTGAAATTTGCAAGGAATGTTGAAACTGGTGATAATGTAGCCATAAAGATTCTTGATAAAGAGAAGGTCATGAAGCACAAGATGATTGGTCAGGTAAATTCTACATTTATATTTTCTTTCGTTTTTTTCTCTCGACTCTGATGCTTTCTAGTGTTGATCCTTTTTTTCCTGGACTTTTATCATGAATATTGTGGAACACGATTGAACTTCAAGTTACCTCAGGTCTTAAGTTTGCCATATTTTATTTTCTTCATGTTTGACCTGGTATGTATGTCTAATGGTTGCCTCAAATTCAAGGTGATTTAGCCTTTCTTAATGAATTCTAAAATCTTTAAAAGACTCGTTATTAATGGTGATGCTGTTTATTTATTTATGTTTTATGACGTTTCAATGACAGTTTAAATACATGAATGATGCTTATGAGCTTTGCAGCGATTGGACTCCGACTTATGAGAAGTTGTCCCTTTAAAATTGATACATTCTACTCCTACATGTGAATTTTTTTTAGTTTTCTGGAGCTATAGTTAGAATTACCATGTGAAATCTTTGTTGTTTCTGAATATTGGAAAGTTCAAATTGTAACATTGCTTGTCCTTTGCAGATTAAACGGGAAATATCAACCATGAAACTTATAAGACACCCCAATGTAATCCGAATGTATGAGGTTGGTATTAGCCTTTTATCTCTAGCTTTTTATTACCCCAGACCCTTCCCTTCCCTTCCCTTCTCTCCCCATGCCAATGAAAATGATAAAGCAAAAAATGCAATTATAAAGGGAAAAAAAACAGGGAATGCAGTTAGTTCCTCTTTTGCTGATCACTTATCTTTTGGGCCTGCATAACCAGATTGTTAGATCAAAATAATTGGTGCAGTTTTCCAAGTACTGCTTCACTGTTTACCTGCTAAACAATTCAAACTTCTATCGCGTAGGTCATGGCCAGCAAGTCGAAGATATATATTGTTTTGGAATTTGTTACTGGTGGCGAACTGTTTGACAAAATTGTAAGATGCTCTTCCTTGAGTAGATAACTGCTATTTTCATTCTTGTCATTTGCAACAGGAGATGTGAAAGCTTTTGCCGTTTTGTTGAGGTCAGGCTAGTAAAGGTAGGCTCAAAGAAGATGAAGCAAGAAAGTATTTTCAGCAGCTTATCAATGCAGTGGACTACTGTCATAGTAGAGGTGTATTCCACAGAGACCTCAAGGTAAAGAATGAACAGTTCTCCAGGAGATTCTACAGAGCGAATGATAATGAGATTTGGTTATAATCCTTGCTTTTCTTGATTTATAGCCTGAAAACTTGTTATTGGATGCCAATGGTGTTCTTAAAGTTTCGGATTTTGGATTGAGTGCGCTACCTCAGCAAGTTCGCGTATGACAACTTCTTATCTCTTGCAAAGTCACTCTTTACTCTATTTGATTGATCAGCAGCTGCTGTATAAGTTTGCCAACACAAACTGCATAACTGAATCTAAATGTACATAAGTTTGTTGATATGTCATTTTAGGAAGATGGACTACTACATACAACATGTGGAACACCAAATTATGTGGCTCCAGAGGTGCTCGCTCATTAGTTTGTCCCATCATTCATTTTATTTCTATATCCTGTGAGCAACAGTTTTGATTCTTATTTTTGCTTCTTGCTACTGTAGGTTATCAACAATAAAGGTTATGATGGAGCTAAGGCTGATCTGTGGTCATGTGGTGTAATCCTTTTTGTACTTATGGCTGGTTATCTTCCTTTTGAAGAGTCAAATCTTGTGGCATTATATAAGAAGGTGTGCTTATTTATTACTGGTCATTCCAAAATACACGCTGTATTTTATACATTTCCCCTGAAAGAGAGAATGTTGAGAGAAGTGAATATTATTGGCAAAAGTCTTAGAATGACACATGATGATGTACCGATTTGATTGCAGATACATAAAGCTGAATTTACATGTCCACCCTGGTTTTCCTCTAATGCAAAGAAACTGATCAAAAGAATCTTGGATCCCAATCCACAGACGGTATGTATGTGTATCTCCCTCTCCAATAGAAAGGAGGAAATAAAGCAGTAAAGTTACTTGGTGAAATTTCGTTTACGTCTTAATGTGTTTACTGGCTCTTTATCTGCACTTGCATTTAGCTGCTCATTCATTTCCAAAGTTTACTGGGAATTTTATCATTTGATCACAGCGCATCACAATTACCGAGGTTATTGAGAATGAATGGTTCAAGAAAGGGTATTGTCCACCTGTTTTTGAACAGGCAGATGTTAGTCTTGATGACGTGAATGCTATTTTTGATGAATCTGCTGTAAGTAAACTTGTTTATGCAAAATGGGTCTGCCAGAATTTTGAATTTGTTGTTTAATGAGTGCTCATGTGCTTTTCCACAAACACAGAACTCTTCGAATCTTGTTGTTGAGAGACGGGAAGTACGGCCTTCTGCACCGCTGACTATGAATGCTTTTGAGCTTATTTCAACTTCTCAGGGTCTCAATCTCAGTTCTCTGTTTGAAAAGCAAATGGTACGTGTTGGTGAAGCTTATGATCTTACACACAGCTTCTCAAGTGGCACAGTTTAACATTCTTATTGACTGATGTTCAAGTAAATAAATGTTTGGTCACATTTTAGATTGGAACCATACAATTTTTTTGAAGTTTCACTTTTAAGTTTTAACATCTGCGAATAATGTTGAGTCTGACAGAAATTAGTAGTTCAAGGATATGGTAAATATGAACATTCTTCACCATTGTCAAGTCTCAGTTCAAACGAGTTACTATTTAAAACCAAATGTTGCATAGGTATATCTTACTTGGTTTCTGCAATGCACATTTGTACTAAAATGGAAAATACATGTTAAAGTTTCCAGATGTACAACAAAAGCAACACTCTTTCAAACCCAAAAGACCCAAAAGGGAGAAACAAAAAGAAAGAACATGTCGCACATACAATTTTCAATGCTTGGTTTTCAGAAGGATCTAATCCAAGCAGTTTAAAGCATGTGGTACTAATCTAGGTTACTTTTACAGGGGCTGGTCAAAAGGGAGACAAGATTTACATCGAGATGTCCTGCGAATGAAATTGTTTCAAAAATTGAAGAAGCTGCTGTACCTTTGGGATTCAATGTGAGGAAAAATAACTATAAGGTGAATGGGACAAGTCATTCTTATGTATTATACTTAGGCATGTTTGGAAATCCACCCTGGTAATTGGATTTGGTGTAATTACACTCTCTGATATGTTTGGTTGGATATGTAATGACTTGGTTACCAGGTAATTGGGTGTAATTGGTAGGGGGTAATTACACTCTCCAATTTTCAAGGGCTGGAATTGCTGGTAATTACAAGTGGGTTACTTTTTAATTTCTTCCTTTTATTTTTATTTTATTTTTAGTTCTATTATTTTAAATTTATTTTCTAAGCATATATGTTTTATTTTGTATTATTTATATTTCATTTCATTCTCATTCTCAACCTTTACTTCATTTGATTCAGTGTAGTTTTTCGTATTATCTATTTTATTTGTTTCTGCCATTTTTTTTTTCATTAGCATAAGTTTGTTAGTATTCTAATTTTTAAATCAAAGTAATATTCATTGTTGAATTAGGTTATAGACTTACATTTTTCTTTTCTTTTAAATCATATTTATGTACATTATGTGGAAACTTGACATAAAAGTATTATGTTAAAGTTTTTATTTTAAATTTAGAACTTAATGTTATATTTTCAGTTTCATTTGTTTTAGTAATATTGACTAGATATTTCACATTGCAATCCATTTATTTTTTAGTTAGACCCTATAGATGATCTTTCTGTCAAATGTTTTAATAAATTTATGGCATAATATTTATAATATTAATTTTTTTTTGTCAAACATGCATTTCATGATGTTTATAGAAATCTTGTACTTTTAATTTTTATTATTAATTTGGTTAAAGTATACTACTTTGAAAGATATAAATAATTTATTTTTTTTGTAATATTAGTTAAGAAAATATGTTTATTAATTAATATATTAACAAAAGACAATGGAGTACTTAAATATTTAATTTTATATCATTTATAACAGCCTTTATTTGTCTAATATAAATTTATAGTTTTAGATAATTAATTTTATTTTTAAAATTTAATATAACCTTACAGTTCACTTGTAATTACATTGTGGCACAAACAAGTCATCGTAATTACTAGGTTGATAATTATTGTCCTAATAATTACACCAATTCCACTTACCAGGTGACTTTCCAAACAGACCCTTAGTTTTCTCTTATTGTCAGTCTTGCAGAAGTGTTGTGATTTGAAGAAATGTTGTTCGGAGTTGTCAATAGGTTTTCAGGCAACTCATCTCAGCATTGTAATGTTCATATTTTTCCTTCCTAACAACTGCTAAGTTTTTTCAATCAAGCATAGTTATTAAATGTATGAGCAGTTGAAATTCTTTAGGATCTCAAAAGTTCAATACTCTAGTTGGTTCTTTGCTATTATTAAAATTTTATTCGCGATACATTTTTCTTCTCCTTTTCTATTCTACATAATAACTGCTCAATTTTTTCAATCAAGTATTGTTATTAAATATATGAGCAGGTTGAAATTATTTAGGATCTCGAAGTTCTAATACTCTAGTCGGTTCTTTGCAATTGTTAAAATTTCATTCATGATAAAATTTCCGTCTTCCTCTGTACCAGATTAAGCTTCAAGGTGAGAAGAGCGGGCGCAAAGGTCACTTGAACGTTGCAACTGAGGTATGTTTGTTTGAAGGACCTTCAGGGTTGCTAAGTTTTTCATTGTCATTCAAACTTTTAATACAACTTCCAACACTGAGTCTGCTGTAGATTTATGAGGTGGCACCTTCACTCTACATGGTTGAGCTTCGCAAGGCTGGAGGAGATACCTTGGAATTTCACAAGGTAAACCAAATTGGAAGTTCTTGCCGTGTTCATTGATTCATTAACAGATATACATGAGAACTCTCTTGCGTGGTTTGCTAACTAAGCTAAGTGGAACCTCTAGTTGAAGTGAAGCAGATAGCTACCTCTGCTTATTTGTGGATTTTGGTTAAATCTATTCAAGTACTTTCACTACTGCTATATGCATAGAAGACTTGATGTGATGTTTGACATTTGGTCTTACAAGGCAGTTCTTTGTTTTTATCTATTAATCTTTAAAATGGTTATGTTGTATTGATGGACTTGAGCTATATCTATATCAGGTTTGTCCATACATGTGCCTTTATGCTGATACAGTTAATGTTCTTTTCTTTTCTATACAGTTTTACAAGAACCTGTCCACCGGGTTGAAAGACATAGTTTGGCAACTGGGGGATGAAGCAGGAGAGGAAGTAAAAGATGGTTAGTATACTCTACTATGATGACTTCACTAACTGATTACCTATTCCAGAGTGTGTTCTTTTTTTCCTTTAATTTAAAAATTGGTCAAGCTATGGATATGCCGGTATTTGCTTTACTTGTATATATGATGGGAACAATTGGATGCATGATCTTCTTATGTGCCAATGGCCAAATAGACATGAAGGTGGTTATTGTTTTTTCTTTTCATTTTTTTTTTAGGGCGGGTAGGGGGTGGCTAACAGGAGGAGCCTTAATCTTTATTAGAGTTAGGAACTAAAATGATGCCTTTTTTTGTCAAAAGAACAGAACCAATGTAAAAAAAAGAAGTGAACGCTGTTGCTTATAGGGGCAGCCCGATGCATTAAAGCTCCCGCTATGCGCAGGGTCCAGGGAAGGGCCCGACCACAAGGGCCCATTGTACGCAGCCTTACCTTGCATTTCTGCCGGAGGTTGTTTCCAAGGCTTGAATCAGTGACCTTCATGGCAGCAACTTTTCCCCTTCCACACTCTTATAGCGCATGAAAAAAGGGTTTAACGGCCTTTAGTGGGGCTGTCAGCCAAATCATAGATAGCGCATGAAATTGAGATTCATGCACTTAGGTAGAAGTGCTTACTTTTGTTTTTTCACATTAGGTTAGTTCTTCTGGGGATAAAACATCATTTTGGTTCAGAACTCATCTTTACTGGACGTGCAACGTCTCCTAGCATAGAAAGTGGTCGTGTCTGATTGTGTTTCTTTCACGTGTCTTTCGTAAACAGTCTCTCTACCTCCACGAGGTAGTGGTAAGGTTTGCTTACACTCTACTCTCCCCAGACCCCACTTGGTGGGATTCACTGGTATGTTGTTGTGCGTGGAAGTTGCAGCTATATCAAAGGGACTTATAGAATGCTTTACACAACCCCCTCCCATTCCCTTTCTTTACATGGAAAGAAATAGATCAAAAGTGAAAAACATTTAAAGAAAGCTTCAACAAATGACTAATTTCGAGTTGTTAACCGCAATCATCAAATTTATGTTTCTCTGTCCTTTTAATGGTGCAGGCATTGTCTCAACTTGATTTTGGAGTGTGATGTAAGTGGGTTACCGATGTGTATAACAGTGTGCTGTTGGATATTAGATACTCTGTTGTGCTGTAAAATGGACTTGTTTGATGTCAAACATCAAGTGTTTTAGCATCAAGGAGTTTCCAATTCAATGTTTTATCAAATGATTCAGGCTCGTAAACTTGAAAGAATAAATACATGTTTTACGCTGCCATTATTGTAGTCTTATTTGATAACAAGATTATAAATAACGTTAGCCAAAATATATGCTTTTATTGAACTAGATGTGGTACTAAAATGTTTTCTATATCATTTTGCTCGATCCAGTTTCTGGATTGCTATTTTTCTTTTTTTACAGAAATATGTTACGAGCTAATTTGCCCCTAAAAATAATCAGTCACTGTTTCTTAACAGAGGGTACTTGTTACTCTTTACATCGCCATTTGTAACTTTCCATTCATGGATTTCTCAAAAGTTGTACGTTGGAAATTTTAAAATAGATAACTAGACATACTTCACTATCATATATTATACTATTATTACCTCTACTTTCAAAATATTTATCACTAATTAAGACTTCTATGTATTTCAGATACATGTGAATTAACTTATTTGGTATAATGTATTTGAGATACATGTATCTGGACACATATCTGGAGGTTTCAAAATTTGGTAAAATATGTAATATTACAAACTAAAGTGTATCTAAGTAAATCAGTAGGATTTATGTAAGTTCCCTGAAATTTTATCATATAACTAAAAAACTTAAATTTCTTAAACATTCAAACAACAATTTATCAAAAAGGCCCAAATAGGTCCATTTATTTTTTAAATAATATAGGACCACTTATTTAAAAGAAGTACCTCTTTTTTTTTAGTATGAATCTGTTATTTTTGGATATAACAAATTAAAAATTAAAATATTTCTGAATATAAAAAATGTGACATTCTTTTCTAAATCAATTAATTAAAAAAAACAGAGTAGAGTGGATTGGATGAGAGAACAAAGGATAGTAGATCATCAATACCGAAAAAAATAATATAGGCATTAGCTTTAGTGAGGTGAAGAGTTAAGAAAATACATTAGAATAGCAAAGCAAAGAATTTACAAATAAAAAAGAAAAAAAAAAGACTACTTATTATATTCAGAAATTTAGTCTATCCAGTTTTTTGGCTTATCAAGTGGTTGAACTCTTCATCAGTAGTCTTGAGCATTAATGACAATGGAATTGAAACTCCATTGTCTACAAGTTGAATATGCCTTGGCTTTATTCTTTTATCCAAACTAAAAGCAAAGTACTGAGGAAAAATTTTCAATTCATCCAATTCACCTTCCATTTCTTGTGAAAAGTAGTCAAATTTTGGCTTGAAATTATTCTGAATGCTGAAAGTGAATAGTCCTGGACACCTCAAAGTCATTTCAACAGCTTCCCTTCTTGTAAATCCTAAGCTTACCAAATAATGAAGCTTTGGTATTAACGTATTTTCGACACTAGAAACGAGTAATATTGGATCTTGATAAGCTAAATGATGTACATCTGTGAATCCAAGTCTTTGAAGATAAAATAGAGTTGGTTTAAGCTGATCTTTAACACTACATATGAGCAATCTTGGACATTTGTTGATCACCTTTCTGAAATAGTCTTCAGGGACTCTCAAGTCTTTTGAGAGGAAATTGAAAACTGGGTTGAGTTCAGATCTGATATCTGAGGTTAAAATTGTTGGACACATCCCGAAGATTCTCGCGAAGTCTTTCTGGTAAAGTCCTTTGGATTGAAGGAAAGTGATGATATCATGAATTGCGTGTAAAGAAGCGGTGTGAAGACAGGGGTTTTGGGAGAGTGCTTTCCCTGAATCAACACCCATTATTTCTAAGCATAAGATTTTCTCCTTGAATTGCAATGAGATGTTCTTGTGAGTTGGTTGATAAAGTGGGTTTTTTTGAAGAATTGATTTTGGTTTTGTTGGTGATAAAAGACTCATTTGTTGATCTGAACATGACGACGACGACGCTGATGATGGTGATAATTTCTGAACAGAGAAGCATAAACAAGAATGAAAAGATGTTGCTGCACTAGTCATGCTTGTTGGGCTACTAAGTATTTTGCAAGTTTAGTCTCTTATGAGAAAATAGATTCCTTTATATCAATCTGTTGATTGTTATAAGGCCACTTGGCAGTTTCCTTTCAATTTATTGGCTCAGACTTGATTGTGTAGATTGGATAAGCATATTGTAAACTAGGCTTTGATGCACCATGGGTTTTGGACAAGTAATTGTAACCATCCGTTTCTAACAAGGACTGATTGGATTATTCTATTCACACACAAAAATAAAGAGGAAATTATAATCATTTTAATTTATGTAACTATATACTTCGGTATGGTATTCGGTATATACTTCGGTGTGGTTATGTAACTATATACTTCGGTATGGTTGTAGATGTGAAAAATTATTATTCCTATGAATATCATATATGTGTTATTTATGTAACTATGTACTTTGGTATTTCGGTATGCTGTTTCTAAAAACCAGATACCATATGGAATACCAAACAAATGTTAAATGTATATCATATACCATACCAAAATCATGATATCAAAATTTTTGATATGGTATGATAATTTCGTATAATATCATACCATGCCTAGTCCATGAGTCGTCATCTCAAACTGTGAGATTGATCCAGAGAAGGTTGAATCACTAACCTCAGATAACATATGCATCCCATAAATCGTGAAATGTGTCATAACTTGTCATTCCAAGTAGTGAGATTTAGGCAGTTAAGGCGCAAGAAAAGGGTGAACGAGACCCACAGTTCACAACGACGAATCATGGACCCATTGACAACTCGTGAGACAAGTCATGGGATGCGTTGCAACTTAATATCCTAGTTTGTTTAGAGTCAATTTTTTATGTATATATAAAAATAATTGAATTAAGAAGAATCATATGGGAAAAAATATTTAATAACGAACCAGAAGATATATTGAACCAACAATGGTATGAAATAGACTTACATGATTTAGACTACGAAATAATAGAATGGTACGATTTAGAAATAAATTCAAACTAAAATGAAATACGAATATTTACAATATTGGACAGAATCTATGGAAGATATAAAATTATTAGAACAATTAATGGAAGAAAATTTATATATGTATCAAAGAACCCAAGATACGTTATA